>JABUQX010106245.1:40000-47500 GCA_015478945.1 Trachelipus rathkii | reverse complement strand
ATATATTATATATATATTATATATATATATATATATATATATATATATATATGCCTATATTTCCTAACTGATACGCAGGCAATGATAACGTCGCACTTTTATAAACTTTTGACACCTATTTTACTTAAGCTAGGCTAAGAATAGCGTGAGGCTTTTTTGATTTTGAGTTCGATTTTTTTTGAAGAAAGGCATTTCTTTTACACATTATTTTGCTTCACTAATTTTATTAAAGGAAAATTCTTTCAGACGTATGAATTTATTAATTTAAATAATAATAATAATAATAATAATAATAATAATAATAATAATAATAATAATAATAATAATAATAATAATAATAATAATAATAATAATAATAATAATAATAATAATAATAATAATAATAATAATAATGTCACAGTGTCTAAAGCTGACATCATGTAACTCGAGAACGGCAGCAACTACAGTAAAACAAAATATATATTTGGTATCAGCGGAAAATTTTAAGGAGGGGTTTTAATTATTTTATTTTATTTTATTTTTTTGCAATTCGTCGAAAATATTTAAAAATATATATATTTTCCCAATTTAGGGGGCTCGAGCCGACGGGGGACAGAGGGGGGGACGAAGTCCCCCCCGTCGTCCACCGGGAGGCCGAGAGACCCCGACTCCTGCCATCTTTGCGGTTTACCCTATGGTATTCCTTTAGTTAAAAAAAGAATAATTTTACTTCCCTTTACACTTTGGTATTACTTTAACTAAAGGAATACCATAGGGTAAACCGCAAAGATGGCAGGAGTCGGGGTCTCTCGGCCTCCCGGTGGACGACGGGGGGGACTAATCCCCCCCTCCGGGGATGGTCTCCGGAACCCCCTCGAAAACAAAAAAAAAAAAAAAAAAAACTAAAAATTTCCGCTGATTCCAAATATATAATTTGTTTTACTGTAGGTGCTGCCTTTCTCGAGTTACATGATGTCAGCTTTAGACACTGACATATATATATATATATATATATATATATATATATATATATATATATATATATATATATATATATATATATATATATATATATATATATATATATATATATATATATATATATATATATATATATATATATATATATATATATATATATATATATATATATATTACAGGTTGCGGAGTCGTAAAATAAATTTTTCGACTTCGACTCCGACTCCGACTCCTTAAATTCAAATTTGGATTTTCGACTCCGACTCCGACTCCGACTCCACTTAAACAAAAATTTTCGACTCCGACTCCGACTCCGACTCCGACTCCACTTAAACAAAAATTTTCGACTCCGACTCCGACTCCGACTCCGACTCCGACTCCAGCAGTCAAATTCAAAATTTCGACTCTGACTCAGATTAGTGCTTACAAAGTTACAATAAAACATTTTTTTGTTTCAACTATTTTTTTTCGCTTGCTTTTGAGAATAAAAAAATATACCACTTTTCCAATGAATCTAATCTCCAAATGCTATACGGTAAAGTACCGTAAAGACATAAAGATGCAGGCGCAACACATGACAAACAAATATATTTCAGTTTCGGAAACAAATGTATAACGTAATTATAATGCAAATTATTTTTATTTTTATTATAAAACAGCCATTATAAAATTAACAGTTTAATACTTTCAGTTACAATAATAATAATAATAATAATAATAATAATAATAATAATAATAATAATAATAATAATAATAATAATAATAATAATAATAATAATAATAATAATAATAATAGCATTAACAGAATCGCTTATGAAATAAAAAACAAAAGAATTTCTGACAAAATTAAAAGAACTGGATTTTATAATTTAGGATATATATATATATATATATATATATATATATATATATATATATATATATATATATATATATATATATATATTATATATATATATATATATATATATATATATATATATATATATATATATATATATATGTTATTATTATTCTATCTATTTATATATAAATAAATATAAAAAGAAATATTATATATATATATATATATATATATATATATATATATATATATATATATATATATATATATATATATATATATATATATATATATATATATATATATATATATATATATATATATATATATATATATATATATATGGATTGCCTAAAATACACAAAAACTCAGAAAATTCACCTTTGAGACCTGTAATATCTATGTGCGGAACGGTTACACACGAAATTGCCCAATATCTGAACAGCATTATCCGACCATATCTTAATAACTCTTTCATAGTTAAATCAAATAATGAAACATTATGTAAATTATCAAACTTAAAACTTGAAGCCACTAATATATTCGCCTCACTTGATGTAGAATCTTTGTTCATAAATGTACTGGTTCTTGATACGATTGACATAATAATTAACGAAGTGTATCACTCAAATAACCTACCCCCACCAGATATATCAGAACAACATATGAGAACCTTTTATTAATTTGTTGTACTCAAACACCGTTTAAATTTAAAGAAAACATATATCTACAAACTGATGGAGTGCCGATGGGCTCACCACTTGGACCTACATTTGCTGACTTCTATATGTCCAATCTGGAAAAACAAAATCCTTCGTGAAACAAACAACTTTAACCCCGTATTTTACATAAGGTATGTCGACGACACCCTCACTATTTTTAGGAACATAGATCATATACATCAGTTCATCAATAAAATTCAAGAGTTGTCATGCTTAAAATTCACATACGAAACTTAGGTTAATAATGCTATCTGTTTTTTTAGACATCAAAATCAATGTTAATTCTGACGGCTCATAGCATACATGTCAAACCCACTGATAATGGTCTGAATATGAACTGTGGATCCTATTCACCGACTATTTACAAAGAATCTATCGTAAAATTTTAGTTTACAGAGCATACAACCTATGTTCAACTTGGAAAACCTTTGATGAAGAAATTTGCCGCATTAAGTAAAATTTAATTAACTGTGATCATCCACAATATTCAGTTGAAAATTTAATTAATAAAACCTTTACAAAATTATATAATAAAGAAAGTAAAAATAATCAGAAAAATTCGATAAATTTCTTTTTCAAAACTTCCAATGCTATTTGTCAATAAGGAAGAGAAGTGCCTTCGTAATATTTGAATTCTCACCTCAAAACTAAAGACACCTCAAAAATTAAAGTCAGACTATACCATAAGTCCAAACAACTGTCATCTTCCTTTAGCACAAGAGATGCTTTGCCCGACAACCATCACGTTGTGTACCAATTTAACTGCCCTGAGTTAGACTGTACGTCGACATATATTGGTTACACGAAGAATAGATTGTCGGATGGCAATTTTGGTGATTTTCTATGACGTTGTGTACCAATTTAACTGCCCTGAGTTAGACTGTACGTCGACATATATTGGTTACACGAAGAATAGATTGTCGGACAGGGCATATCAACATCTCTACAGTCCCAGCAAAATCTTTGAACATTTCAATACGGCACATGGTCAATCAACTATTAGTAATATTTCTAAACACTTCACAATATTATACGGATCGTGTGAAGTCCAGAAACTTAAAATTGCGGAGGCCTTCTACATCAAAACACGCAGACCAGACATTAACATAAAATTTAATGTATTATCTGTTAGACTAAATATCATTTGATTTAATTATTATATATTAATTTAAGACTCATTCGCTCACAAGAATCAATCCTCTGAAGATGTCTCAAGTTTAGAGACGAAACGCGTCGGGAAATGTAAAATAGATCTTCTCGTAATATTATTTTCTAAAGATTATTTCTTAAATAAAATTAAATTATGTACAAAAATAAATATTTAGAACGTTGGAAATAAAATCAAAAACTTTATAATAATAATAATAATAATAATAATAATAATAATAATAATAATAATAATAATAATAATAATAATAATAATAATAATAATAATAATAATAATAATAATAATAACAACTTATAATAATTGCACTTAATCATAATCATAATAATAATAATAATAATAATAATAATAATAATAATAATACACACAATAATAATAATAATAATAATAATAATAATAATAATAATAATAATAATACCACACACAAATAATAATAATAAAAATGATAATAATAATAATAATAATAATAATAATAATACACACACACACATAATAATAATAATAATAATAATAATAATAATAATAATAATAATTCTCTAAATTTTCGACTCCGACTCCGACTCCGACTCCACTTACACAGGAATCTTCGACTCCGACTCCGACTCCGACTCCACTTGCACAGAGTTTTCGACTCCGAATCGACTTCGACTGGAAAATTACACGAGTAACGAATCGACTACACTACTCCGACCTGCCTCCGCACTTGTATATATATATATATATATATATATATATATATATATATATATATATATATATGTTAGTATCATTATTGATACATATATAGATATATACATATATCTTATATTTTTTTTCTTGTTATATATATATTATATTATATATACATATAAACAACGATATTTCAAACAATCTTTGCTCAGTACGTTAACTATAAATGCTGGAACGAGTTACGCATCCTCAGCAAACATCTTAGCACGTCTTATGTCCGCTAATTTTTATCAGTCTGGTTTATCCAAGAAACTGCCTATATATATATATATATATATATATATATATATGAGATATATATATATATATATATTATTATTTTATATATATATATATATACATACATACATATACATATGGGCTACTGCCATAGCTGTAAAAACTTAGTAATAATCAATAATAATATTATATATATTATATATATATTATTATTATTATTATTATTATATATATATATATATATATATATATATATATATATATATATGTTATACACAAGTATTTTTAGACTTTTATAGAGGAGATTATAAAGCATTCATATGAAGAGCATATATATATATATATATATATATATATATATATATATTTATATATATATATATATATATATATATATATATATATATATATATATATATATATATATATATATATTTATATATATATCTTATAGTACAGTGTTTTCAAAGGTTTGAATAATAAAAAATGATAATTCACACAGCCCAATATTTATAAATATTTCATAATTTACGAAAAGTTTTATTTCAAAATGAGTATAACTAGTAAGAAGTCTTATATTATTAAAGAGTGTTTCCTTTTTAGCATGAAAATAAGAATTTAATATTTCTTTTTTTCTTTCTTAAAATCAGTTATAATATCTTCTATCAAGTGATGTTTTTGACGTGAAACGTTTCCCCCGCGAATGCCTAGTTAACATAGCCCATTTAATCTTTCGTTGGAAATAGTTGACCTTAGCCACGTTTTAACATGTCGTAAGGTACTAAACGACCTTTCAATTGCACAAGTAGTTGATGGAAGTGTGGAAAGTACTTTGATAGCTTGTGGAACTGTTGGGAAAAATGTGCAATGATTTTGTAGTAATGTGCTGTAACTCATTTTCTCATCTATTTGTTCCCTATCTGAATCATTCCAGAAATTAAACAAAGATTCTGCTTCACCAATTAGGTTGTCAATATTATATTCAGTTATAATGAGTTCAATTTTTTTTAAATATTCGGATTTGGTTAATTTTCTTGTTCTAACTGGGTGCAAAATGCAAGGAAAGGTCGATGTTATATTGTGTTCCGAAAATTTGAAACTCAGAGATGAAATGAGAGAATCAAGATAAAGTATAAATGGGGCAACTCTGAAGCAATCCTCAGCAGAACTTTTTGATGTCCCTGAGGCTGGAATTCCTTTGGATACTGCACTTGGAAATGAAAAATCTTGGCAAAAATTCTTAGATTTTTAAAAAATTTCTTTAAAAAGATTTTTCTATGTGACAATGAACCTCATCCAAATTTATTACTTTAGTTTGATGAATATTTCCTATAGGCTCCAAATATGAACTATATTTCGTCATGATTATTAAACAGATGAGAAATGCAGGACTTCCTGCTGCTGATGAAAGCTGACATGCTGCAGTTCGTGTGGCTTGCGTTACATCTGGATCAGATGAGAGATTTTTTAATGATAATTTTATTTGGCTAAAATGTTTCTTAAAATATCCTAGTTGATTTGTACTTGGCAGACTATCGTGTTTCGCATAACAATAGTATATTAGCCACCAAATTTCTGCGAGACATTTTTTCACGGAAAAATTTTATAAATTATTTTACTATTCCAATAGTGTTTCGAAATTCTGGAACAGTATTTAGGTCATTAATTATTAAATTGAAACGATAGGAACAACAATGAAAAAAATTTGGCTTTAGGGTACTGAATCTCTTATTAACTTCTGAACTCCATTTTCTTTGCCAGTCATGGTGGAGCACCCATCAAACCAAGTCCAACAAGCTTACTCATATTTAAATTGTAAATATCTCGTGTAGTAGACAATATAGCTCTGGCTATATCTTCAGCTTTAAGTTTTTTAAGAGGAGTAAAGCCTAGAAATTCTTCACGTACATTGAGATCCTTATCAACGAAGCGAACACCAATCGATAGCTGTTCTCTTCCGGATATGTCTGCTGCCTCGTCTGCTAAAAGAGAGAAATATTTACAATTGTTTACTTCATTCAAAATTTGATTACATATCAACTTTCCACAAATAAATATAAGTTCATTCTGAATCATATGTGATGTGTATTTAGCTTTTACTCCGCTTGATTTCAAATGTTCCACAAGAACAACATCTCCAGCTTTTACTCTGAATTTGAGCAAATCGGAAAAATTGACGGTATCTGCAGTGCTACCTCTAATAGCGACATCCTAAGTGCAACAAAATATTAAAGTAGAAATTAAAGGTGCCAATTTTTGCCTATTTTTTTAATAAATAAGGGCTCAGCAACATGCAGTTGCTCAGTTACACTAACACGCTTATTTTATATTATTCGTTTTAAATTCCTTGCTGCTACCACAATCTAATAATATTAGATTGTGCTGCTACTGAGGCATCTTTATGCCATTCTGAATTTGCATGGACTTTAGCACATGAATGCATGTCTTTATATTTTCTAAATGGTTTTACAATAAAGGAGCCAAATATGTCTCTTTTGATAGAATGTCTAAATAAGCCACACAATCTACAAAACGATCCTTTCAATATTTTAGAATACGCTAGCCAAGAATTGTGCAGATCTAGCTATTCATAAAGGAAAGGAGTTTTTTCCTCTTTAGCATCTTTAAAATTGTACATAATTGGTGGTTTGTACGGTTTTGTTAATAAGTCAAACTTTAATCTTTAATATTGATTCCAATTATGTAATTTCCAATATCCAGGACATTTTCCTCTTGGTACACTATATCCCAAGTAGCAACACTACTAAATTTAATATCAATAACAAGATTGGCTTCAATACCACTTGAATTATCATCAACATTACTAGAACCAGCACTAAATGGGTTCGTAGTTTGTTCAATCA
>JABUQX010106245.1:30000-32500 GCA_015478945.1 Trachelipus rathkii | reverse complement strand
ATATGCGCATATGCACCAGTGAATGGAGCGAGGGAGGAGGAGAGAGAAAGATTTTGGAGTGAGTTGAATGAGTGTTGGGAAAGTTTCGGGGTAAATGATAAAATTTGTCTATTGGGAGATTTGAATGCAGGAGTGGGAAGGGAGGGGGTGGGAAGAATAATAGGACCATTTGGGGTAGGGGAGAGGAATGTTAATGGAGAAAGTCTGTTAGAGTTGTGTGTTGAAAGAAGAATGATAGTGGGGAATACTTGGTTCAAAAAAAGTGAAAATCATAAGTATACATGGAAGAGTGAGATAACGGGGGGGAGGGCGGTACTGGATTATGTGTGTGTAAATGGGAAGGATAGAGGTAGATTACTAGATGTAAATGTATTTAGAGGGGCGGGGAGGGGGATATCGGATCACTATTTGGTGGTTGCTAGGATAAGGGTGGGAGGAGAGGTTACGGTTAGGGAGAGGGGAGAAAAGAGGAGAGTAGAAGTGATAAAGGTGGAAAAATTGGAGGAGACAGAGTGTAAGAGGGAGTTTAGGAGAGGTATGGAGGATAGGTGGAGAGAAGTGAGAGGGACGGGAATTGGGGAGGTGGAGGGGGAGTGGATGAGATTTAAAGAGGCAGTATGTGAAGAGGCTAGAAGGGTATGTGGAGTAAAAAGGGTGGGTGCAAGCAGAAGGAAAGGGAGTGAATGGTGGAGTGAGGAGGTGAAGGAGGTGGTGAAAAGGAAAAAGGAGGCTTATGTGAAATGGTTGGGAAGTAGGAGAGAGGAAAGTTGGGAGGAATATAGAAGGGTTAGAGTGGAAGCAAAGAGGGCGGTGGAGAGGACGAAGAGAAGAGCAAAAGATGAATGGTGTAGAAAAGTGACGGAAAATTTTGAATCGGGGAGCAAAATGTTCTGGAAAGAAGTAAATAAAAAAAGGAAGAAGAAGGAGGGGTTGGGGGAGAGGATTAAGGGAGGAGATGGGGAGTGGATAGGAGGTGAGGATAGGGTGAGGGGATTATTGAAGGAGGGGGGGGGGGGGGGGGAGGAAGATTTGCAAGAGGTGAGGATGGGGAGTGAATTGGGGAGGGAGGGGGAGGATGAAATACAAATGGAGGAAATTATTAGGGCCTTGAATAAAGGAAAAAAAGGGAAGTCCGCAGGTCTGGATGGTGTGAGAATGGAAATGTTGCAGAAGGGAGGTATAGGGGTGGAGGAATGGCTGTATAGGATATATAATATATGTTGGAGGAATGGAGAGGTACCACAGGATTGGGAGGATGGTTGTTTGGTTCCCCTGTATAAGGGGAAAGGGGATAGGATGGAATGTGGGAATTATAGAGGCATATGTCTTTTAAGTGTGGTAGGGAAAGTGTATGGGAGAATACTGATTGAGAGAGTGAGAGGTTTAACGGAGGGGAGAATGGGGGAATTAGGGAGGGAAGAGGGTGTGTGGATCAAGTGTTTACACTAAAGATGCTTGTGGAGAAAAGTATAGAGAGGAAAGGGAAAGTGTATGGGTGTTTTTTAGATTTAGAGAAGGCATATGATAGAGTGAAGAGGGGTGAATTGTGGAGGGTGTTGGAGGAAAATGGAGTGGGGGTAAATTAGGTAAAGGTATTAGGGCATTTTTATAAGAATAGTAGAATGTGTGTGAGAGTGTTAGGAGGGGAGAGTGAGATGTTTGGGGTGGTGAGAGGATTGAGGCAGGGGTGTGTAATGTCGCCGTGGCTATTCAATTTGTTTATGGAGAGTGTTTGCAGAGGAATGGTGAGGGAGGGGAGGGGGGTGGAATTGATGAATGGGAATGATAGAAGGGAAGTGAACATGATATTGTTTGCGGACGATACTGCCCTAGTGGCGAAGAATGCGGAAGGGCTGAGGAATTTGGTGAGGGAGTTTGAGAGAATGTGTGGACAAAAGGGGCTTAAAATAAATCCAGGTAAGAGTAAAGTGTTAGTGTTTGAGGAGGAGGAAAGAGAGGAGGGGGAGGGGTTAGAGGTTAGAATAGGGGGTGTAGTATTGGAAGAAGTAAAGATTTTTAGATATTTAGGGATGGATTTGGGTAAGGGAGGAGGGATGAAGGAGGAGATAGAAGAATGAGAGCTTTGAGTGGTCTGAGAGAATTATGGAAAGGGGGGGATTTATCACAGAAAGTTAAGATAAGTATGTTTGAAAAAATTTGTGTACCAGCGGTGTTGTATGGGTGTGAAACGTGGGGGTTGAATGCCAGGTCCAGGAAGAAGTTGGAAGTATTTGAGATGAAGGGGTTGAGAGCGGTTTGTGGGGTTACAGAAGGGAGAGGATTAGGAATAGGGTGGTGAGGGAGAGATGGGATTGGAGAAAGGTTATGGGAAGAGCGGAGAAGGAAATGTTAAGATGGTATGTGTACCAGTGAGAATGAGTAAGAGAGATGTTGTATGTTTCATTAGATATGGTGCAGAAAACATGATAATAAAAGGAGACCACACATGATGGACGGGAATAAAGGAGATGCTGATGAGTGGATAATGAGGGAGAAGAGG
>JABUQX010106245.1:22500-25000 GCA_015478945.1 Trachelipus rathkii | reverse complement strand
ATTTTGTGGAAGATTCTGTTGAGAAGATAGATGAAGGATCCATTTAGAAATGAAAGAAATGTTAGAGAACGCTTTGTTCTAAGGTCAAACGTCAAAGCATCGGCTAATTACTAGTGGTTATGTTGCTTTGCTATTTAATTAAAAGGAAAATAGTAACATTAGGTAGAGTCAACAGCATAAGAGTGTAGAAATGAGGAAATAATAAACAGAACACCATCAATGAAAAGTAGAAAAGGAGTTGAGGATAGAAATGAACCTTGAGGAACACCACTATTCGTATAGACTTAAAGGAAGGATAGAAATGAACCTTGAGGAACACCACTATTCGTATAGACTTAAAGGATGAGCAGTGACCGACTAAAACAGCTAAAACAGGTCCACATGAAAGAAAATGAGAGATAAGATTTAAGAGAGAAAGATAGATACTAAAAGAAGGAAGTTTTATCAATTATAATTTTGTGCTATAGGTAGACTCCATCGGAAGCTTTCTATATGTGTAGTACTGCAGGCAAAATGTCCACCAAAACGTCGAAAATCAGAGGATCAAGAATCAAAAACAAGATATAAAAGATTAGCAGTGGAGCTTTCCTTGTGGGAAACCTTATTTGCGATTGAAAATAAGATTGGAAGAATTAGAATGTTTCTAAAACATACGATTTGAGGTGTATCTGAAAAAATAGTATCTAGAAAAGATGCTTGAGTAATAAAACAATAGTTCAATGGTTAGGAGCGGTTCCCATTTACTAGCAATTTTTGAAACGGTAGATGTCGATTGACAAAGACAAAACATTTCACATACGAAGAGTGCAAGCCATGAAGAACGAATGTAAAGAATTTCGTGAAGAATAATATTATGGCTACATTCCTTAGTATTTTCAGAAGAAACAAAAATCATTTCTTTAAAAATATTTACAAAGTTATGAAACATGAGTTAGTTGGAGATGAAGAACTAGAATCTAAAAATGGCATCGGAAAAGTATAAAGAGAGTGGATTTTAGAGGTAAAGTTTTAAAAGAAGAGTTTGGCTTTTACAGAAGGTAAAAAGCTCGGAAGAAGCAAGAGAATGTAAAGGAGCAGAATAGTTAACTTTTTTTTGGCGAGTTGACAAAAAGAGCTGGAAAAATAATTCTTATCATTCGAACTGCGTCTCCATCAGAAATACTACACCTATCTAGCAATAAAGACAATCTTTCTGTAATAATCTCTTCACTTCCCCGAGAGTACTTCCTCTTCTCTATTTCTGGTCCTACTTCCTCTGTGTCTGGAAAATTATCCTCCATTTCCATATCTTCTTGCGTAGGCTCCTCTTCCCCATGATGTGCTGCCTAGGGAAGATTCCAGTTCTACATCTTCATCATCAAATCTTTCTAAAATAAAACAAATAAAATAAAATGAAACCATAGGACTCACAGATAATAGCACCAAGTCAACTAATTTGAACAGAAAAAAGTAATAATAAAATAAATTATAATAAATGAAAGTTTTAGTTAATGTCGTACTAAACACGTGAAAAAAAAGAAAAATTGAGGAAAAACTCTGAAACTCGCCCACATTTTCTGTTGATTTTGCTAATCTTGCCAGCTCAGCAGCTCGTCTCTTTTGCTCTCGTTGTTCCTACTTTTATAATTTCAAAGTCAATTCCTTCATATGCAGCCTCATTCAAAGAGGGAGAAAGTAACAAAAACTGGCTTGTACTCCTTCCAGAAGTGTTTTTCAGTGCATCTTGATATGAGCAACGTAAATTAGGGCTCAAGAGTGACTTGAAAGTGTATTCAACTTTTTATTTTGAGCTGAGCATGTAGATCAGGTAGTGTTTTTAAGTTTTCTTCACTCTCCAATATTTTCAAGCTATACACAATCTATAAAGTTTCTGATTGATATCTTAGCTTTCTCCCAAAAACTTAGAACTTCCTGTATTGTAAGTCATGCAGCTTCTCTAGTATTCAGTTTCATTGGAGATATATAACAATAAACTATATAAACACAATTTATTGGCAATTTTACTGCCAGTTAACTTTGAGACATGTGCCAGATTAAAAAAATCTTGTCTCCTACCGTGAACTAATTGTCGCTTCAGTGTAGAGACAGGTGAGGTGAAACTTCAGCCAACATATTCATATAAAATAGACAAGATCATGTTTATAGACAAACAGTTTTCAATTTTATGAACGAAAAACTACGATTTTTTTTGCAAAAAAAAAAAAAAAAAAAAAAAAAAAAAATCTAGTTCTCTTTCATAAAATGAAATTACTTGTCCTAGAAACCTGATTTTTTTGTTTTTTTTATAGGCAATGTTGTTGCCGTGAAGTTCACTCTCACCTTCTCTCTACATTCATCAACGAGCATGAGTTCAGGCAAAAAAGACAAGATTTTTTTAAATTGCGCCACATTGAAATAACTTGTCTTTCTAGCCTTCAACTCATGCTCGTTTGATCTGTAGAAGACGAACGTTAAGAGTGAAACTATCATGACTAACCAACATATATGAAATAAACAAGAA
>JABUQX010106245.1:0-20000 GCA_015478945.1 Trachelipus rathkii | reverse complement strand
TTATTCATATATTTCATTATTTATTATTATTTTGATGACTATATTTATATATATATATATATATTATATATATAATATAATATATATATACTATAATATAAATATATATATATTATATATTATGATAGTGATTTATGTTATCGATAATCTATATATATATATAATTATACTAATTATATAGATTAAATATATATATAGTATATAATACTTTTTCTTAAAGTGCCCAGTTTTCATTCTCTTACGTCTTTTTTCCAACACATCGCCGCACTTTTTTTTCATGCCTGTATTATTTTATATATATTGTCGAGATTAATGTAAAATATTATTGACACTTTTCTTTTTTTAAACTTCAGGTTTCTTGACGCAGGTTCAAATTCTTTATGCCGCATTCCCCCCTGTAATCTGAGTAAACTTTCCTTATACTCTGGCTGTTATTTCTTGTTTTTGATTCTTTTTCTATCATTACTTCCTACACAAAGCTGTTCCACCTTCAACCTTGATATATTTTAATGTATGTGTATCGATATATATTTTAGTTTAATATATAAAATAATATATATAATATTAATATCTATTTATGTTTATTGTTAATATATTATAGCGTACTTCTATCTTCCCCTTTCAATAATTATAAAAATATTGGTCATATAGATCTTCTC
The DNA here is from genome assembly GCA_015478945.1 of Trachelipus rathkii. Lineage (NCBI taxonomy): Eukaryota > Metazoa > Arthropoda > Malacostraca > Isopoda > Trachelipodidae > Trachelipus > Trachelipus rathkii. The sequence continues at coordinate 19,341 of JABUQX010106245.1, read as the reverse complement.
AATATAATCGCTTTGTTAAATCTTTTTGGTATTTATATAATTATGCATTCTTCAGGTTGTTCTTTTTAACTTCACAAAAGAGAAAAACATACTCTCCGTCTTAGATCCTTTAACAATGTATGACACAATTTCTATTTATTTATTATCATGTACATTCTTATTTTATTTAATAAGCCTTTTACCTCTTATGTATATATATTCTCATATATTTTTTGGAGATAATCCATTACTGTATATATGTACTGCTAGTGATACATTAATAAATTATAATAATCAATAATATATAATAATAATATAATTAATAATAATAATATAATATAATAATAATAATAATAATATATATATAATATAATATAATAATAAAATAATAAAGAGTATATAAAATAAATAATTATAATGATATTATTATTATATTATTATTATTATGATATTATATTAATATTATTATTATTTATTATATATGTTATTATTTTATGTATTATTATTATTATTATATTATTATTATTTTTATTATTATTATTATTATTATTATTAATTTATTAGGGATTTGTGATCAGCGATTCCTTATGAAATTTGCGTTGATGCCTTTATTGGCCCTTCATGGTCAGACAATACTTCAACAGAGAATACAAACCAACAAACGTAAGTATTATTAATCTAGAGTAGTTAAAAATTGCTTCGACGTTTTCATACATCTTATATATTTTATTATTTTCGTATGAGACAATCAGTGTAGGCCAAAAGGAAAGTATATATGGCTTCATATAGAATACCTGAAAGAAGTTTAGCGCAGCAACGATAGAGAAATATTGGACCGCTGATGTTACTAGTGATAATAGAAAACATTCATCCTACATGAGATCCTTGAAAAATTGATTCAATAATTACAAATATGACATTGAGAAAGTTCCGACCAATATATATTGAACCTGTTGAAAGTTATGAAGAAGAAAAGTAGAATTAATATACCTGATAGAAACTGTCATCATTATGAATATATATACGTAGTCGATACAAAATTCCAAACAATATAATTATGTATTTCTATTAAATGTTGAAATACTGTCCCGAATAACATTGAAAACAAGTGTAGATGCGAGGCATATACTCAGTTATAAACCTTCTGAAATAATGAATCTTGCCAGATACGCAGCAAAGTTCACCCTGGAACTGGTGTAGGATAGATATCCAGTGTCACCAATTGATACTCCTCTGTCATCAAAAATGAAAAAATCACTGGAGCAGGAGTATGGCCTTCAAAAACCTAGTGAAGCAATATATTATATATGGATCTGACATGTTGACTCGTCTCCACTATCTGGTATATAAAAGTCGAAAATATTGGTGAAATTGATATATATATACAATTGTTGGGTGTTATTATAAATATATAATAAAATTAAAAAAAAGGTAAATTACTAAGTTTTTACATCATGTTTCTTATTACAAATAACACCCATTGATAATTCTTATGTATTATAATATTTTGTTCATTAAAACTTAAATTTTTATTATTAAAAAATATTTTTATTACTTGCTGAGTGTTGCGAACATCCAAAAATTCCCTTTAATGTTCCTGGTGATATGCTGCCTAAACCAAGTTTCGAACCAACTCCGTCACCTATTAATGCATATATATAAATCCTGTTTGCATCTAACTAATTGCCTCGAGAGAAGAAAATTGATACACGATAGAGCAGGACACAATAGATTAACTGCCATAGTACAAAGAAATAAAAACGTTTTTTTTATCTTATATGTGTTTCTCTTGTTTTTTTTATCATAATACATTATAAATATATCTACTTAAATTTGATAATTGTAGGGGCATTCCATTTGTACGTTCATTTCAGTAGTAGAATAATAAATATAATATAACAACAAAAAACATATGAACAAAACAACAAGACAAGAAACAACAACAACGATTAATAATAATAATAATAATAATATAAATAATATAATCAATAATAATAATAATATAATAATAATATTAATAATTAATAATCATAATAAATAATAATAATATAATAATAATAATAATAATAATTAATAAAATTAATAATAATAATAATAAAGTATTAATATGTTTATTGAAATATAATATTATACAGAAATGCTTCGAACGTAGCAGGAGATCCAGAATTATGCGTAAATCGCCCTATTTCCAATAGAAACGTGCCACTGAAAAGTCTATTTGTGTTCGGAGTCTTAGAATTGCTTCGGGCAAGCTTAAATGATGAATAAGTTATATGATATTATATATATAGGGATCATGACGCAAATATTCATAAGTGATGGGTTTGCTAGCTTACAGAAACAATACTTCGATGTTTCCAGAAAACATACAATGTTAGAGAAGATTTTGTTCTGTCAAGCCTTAGACGGGGAATATGATTGTGATTACTGTTCGGGAGAAACTTGTCCTAACTGTTCAATAGAACTGTCAATGGCATTTGTTGTATTCACAGAAGCCTGACGTTCCCTCCTGACCAGTATCATATACTGGAAGGCTCAAAAAATGCATATAGGCAATACATCTTATATGATCTAGGCATTATATGGCTCAATAACAATTTCTCACACCAGTGCCACAGATGCTATATCCACTGACTTAAATCCTGAAATGAATTATAGCAAGAATGCCATCAAGAATAGATATTGTGTTGTCCTCTTCAATCAGTTTGTTTTTAAGACAGAGCAATGTATTGGAAAGCCATGGATTCTGCATAATAAATTTATTGAAATGCTAAGACCTCAAGATGATATACGTGAGACTCATGTTGTAGAATATGTACGGGTAGTTTGCTGCAAATCCCGAAAACTCAAAAATACTAGTATAACAGCCGATAGTATATATACAGTTATAATGATGAGTGAAGAATAAATTCGGTAAGTGTGCCAAATGGAAGCAACATTTTTGGAGAATTTCCTTGGCAGAGTATAATATTTTACCAAAATTACACATTCGTATGCGGAGCAACGCTTGTTTCCAATAAGTTTGTGATTACTGCAGCTCATTGCGTAGAAGAAATAAAACCTCAAGACATTAAAATTCGCTTTGGAGAATGGATAGTTAGCAGAAACCATATATCGAAATGTCTATAAAATTCATATTCATCCTGAATTCAATCCTAAAAATGTTCACAAAGATTTTGCAATTATGGAATTAGAAGAACCCGTAGATTTTCAGTATCATATCAACTCAGTTTGCATACCAAACAATATAGGAAACCTTTACACTCAGTTTTTACATCAGAGGTGGGAAAAGACTTCTTTTATAAATTGTAAATTATTAAAGTTTCTTTTTATTCATTCAAGTTCAGCATATAATAAGAAAAATAAAATGTTTTCCAAAATATAATATAAAAAAATCTGGAATAAATTATTCCTTCCTTTCTTTTCTTGTTGCCAATTTTCCATTTAAGATAAAGTAAAGTTGATCACTCTTGCCCTCCATTCTACGTATTTACTTAGGCAAACTATTATAAAACTTTATATATAATATATAAACTATATAGTATATATATATAGATTATATATATATATATATACTATATATCTATATATATATATAATATAATATTATATTAACTTATATATATAATATATATATAAATATATATATATATATATACTATATATATATATATAGTATATATATATATATATAATATAATATTATAATATATATATATTATATACTATAATAATATATATATATATATTATTTATACTATATCATATATATAGTATATATATATATATATATATATATATAATATATATAATATATATATATATATCTATATAATATGTATAATATAATTATATATACTATATATATATATATTTATATAATTATATATATATATAATATATAGTATATATATATATAATAATATATATATACTTATTTATATTATTAAATTATTATACATATAAATATATATTATATATTATATAATATAACTATATATATATACTATATTAATATATATATTATAATAATATATAATATCTCTTTAATTTCTCTACTCTCATATACTCTACTCTATCTCTCTTTTAGATATATATATTTCTCAAGCTTTTTTACTATATATACAATACTTTACTAATATTATAATAACTAATTGTATTCAATATTTTTAATTAAAAATGACGAACGCTACTTCATTTTCCAATTTTTACTTATATTGTTCATATCATTGTATTCTATTTTATCTTATTAATATATATATAATAAACTATATAGATGTATATATATATATATATATACATATATTATATATATTATATATATAGATATATTAAAATATATATAATATATATATAACTATATATATTAATATATATAATATATTATTATATATATTATATACTATATATATATATTATATTATTTATCAGGATCATTCCAAAGCACCCTCAAAAAAATTGATCTTCCATTCATTGAAGATGAAAAGGTGAATTCTAAGAAAAACTCGACTGGGAAAATATTTCCGTCTTGATCGTTCCTTCAATTGTGCCGGAGGAGAAGAGAACAAAGACGCTTGCTATGGTGACGGCGGTGGTCCTCTTGTCTGCAAAGATAAAGCTTCGTCTCAGTATCAACTGATCGGTATTACCTCTTGGGGAATAGGGTGTGGGCAGAAAGATACTCCAGGAGTTTACGCAAACATACCTGAGTACTCCAATTGGATTAAAAATATCATTAAGGTACAGGAAGGATTTATCCCTTCGCAGTATAAAGAATCTTTTGCACCTATAGTAGAAGGAACGGTTAAAGACAACAAAGAACAAGGACACGAAACACAGCACAAAGAAGAATTGAAAATTGAAGATATTCCAGAGCAAGTGAAACAGGACCATCATCAGGAAGGACAAATAGAAAGTATTCTAGAGCATGTAAAGGAGGATCATCATCAGGAAGGACCAATAGAAAGCAATCTAGAGCATGTAAAGGAGGATCATCATCAAGAAGGACCAATAGAAAGTAATCTAGAAGAAGTAAATAAAGATCACCATCAGGAAGGACATAGAAAGTAATCTAGAAAAGTAAGAAGGTCATCATAGAAGACATAAAAGTTATAGAGATAAGAGTTAATCATCATCAGAAGCCAATAGAAATATTTCATAGAGAAGTAAAGGTGGACCATCATCAGGAGGGACCAATAGAAAGTATTCCTGAGCAAGTAAAGCAGGATCACATCAGGAAGGAACGCCATAGAGAGAATTCCAGAACAAACTCGCATCCATCATATGTCGAAAGCTTAGGAATTATTTACCTATATTAACATATGGTATATAATGTAACACAATATAGTCATATATATAATATTATATAAAATATGATATATATATAAATATATATATATATATATTAATATAATATATATATATATAATAATATCCTATATATATAATAATATATAATATATTAATATAATAATATATATATATATATAGACTATAGATTATATAATATATTACAGAATATTATATATATTTATATTATAGTATATATATCTTATATATATATAATTATATATATTATAAATATAGTATATATAATATTTAATCAAAAGGTTAATATTAATATATATATATATATATATATATATGATATACATATATATTGTGATGTACTCATATGTGGGGAAAGGTATAATTCTTTTTAAGTAGACTGTTAGTATTGATTTGTGTCCGCGCTGACTAGAAACTGTGATATATTAATAGATTATATAGTAATTATATACTATATATTATATATATATATTATATATATATATATATATATATATATATAAATTTATCACAGGTTTCATTCAGCGCGAGCTCAAATCAATACTTAACAGTATATACTTATGAAAATTAAAGATAAATTATAATAATCCATATTTCAATATAGTATATATATATAATTAGTATATATATATATATAGATTATAATATAATATATAGTATTTATAATATTATATATAAATATATTATATAAATTATATATATATATTTATATACTACTCACATATATAATATATATATATATATAATATATATACTATATATATATATATATATATATATATATATAATATATATTATATATAATAACTTAGGATTAACGATTAAAATTTCCAGTATATATCAATTAAACTTTTAGAAATATTATTATTTATTTTATTATTATTATTATTATTATTATTATTATTATTATTTTATTATTATAAAAATAAATTTATAAATGTTATCGTTTTTCAATATAATATATATATATTAGTACTATATATATTATATATATAATAATATATATATAATTTATATATATACTATATTATATATAGTATATATACTCATATATTATAACTTGAAATTTGAAAATAGAAAGGCGTATCGCTTTTAATAAAATATTGACAATAGTTTATGAGTATTTATTCAAAGCCTTGAAATCTTCTAAGAGAGAGAGAGAGAGAGAGAGAGAGAGAGAGAGAGAGAGAAGAGAGAGAGAGAGAGAAGAGAGAGAGAAGAGAGAGTGAAGACGACGAGAGAGAGAGAGAGAGAGAGAGAAGAAGAGAAGAGAGAGAGAGAAGAGAGAGAGAAGAGATGACTAATGTTCGATTTCAAATCTTATTTAATTTAGGATCACGTGATTGCGATTCCGATTTCAATTTTTATCTATTAAGAATCACGTGATTATCAAACTTTTTCCATTCTGATTCTAATCCACGTTCCACACTTAACCACAATCTAATACTGTGACTTAACCATAAAACTATTTGAAACGGAAATGTTAGGGTTCTTCTACCATTTAATGCAGGAGCATTCCCAACTACTTATAAATATAATATTGAATTTATTTATTAACTTCTTTTTTAAACTACTTGCTATCAAGATATAAGAATTTTAGACTCATTGTACCAGCTAATTCTACTACCTAAAAGTATAGTAATTCAAACTACTTGAATATTTTGAAGTAGTTTCGGTAGGATTCTTGTATTGTAGTATTTTCGACTTTGCGTCTAATGGGAAGCTATTTTAAACACACTTATTGGTTAGCAATATATTTACACGTCAATCCAATTCTTAGAATCAATGTATATTAAAAGTTAAGTTGAAATAAAAATCTTGATATAATATAAAATAAAATTTTAAATATATATTTTTTGGACATTATGTAAACTTATGTAGGCTTATAAACTGTCCCATACTTTCTGACTCCCTTGACCCTCTTTCTCTGCGTCGTGACGTCGGCGCCCTATCTCTTTTCTATAGGTATTACAACGGCAGGTGCTCGAGTGAATTGACCTCTCGCATTCCTCCACCACTGCGTCGCCCTCTAATACAAGAGGGCCTTAGTTCTCTCAATGATATTGCAGTGATATTGTAGACTCAAGATCACTCGTGTGTAACCTCCTGTCTTTCCAGCAATCTGTTTTTGAACTTTCCTTGCCTCTTTTTATTTTTCCCGCTATATATCAATCTTCCTTATTAAATCCGCGTTGCGCCCACCTGAGGGATTGCGTTAGGCAAGGGACAGGGTGGGTTTACTTTCCATTTATTTTTAATGTTTTTCTTTATGTATTTTTTTTTTTATTATTTATTTTTTTTGCCCCTCCTTTTGAAAAGGGAGTGAGTGGTTGTATCATGTAAAAAAAAAAAAAAAAAAAATAACTATAATTTTTAAAAAAATAAAAAATAAAATAAAAATGATTTATGGGTAGCTATTTCAAATATATTAATTAGAAATTTTAATCGAAGGTCAACAAACTTTTTTTCAGCTTTTAAAGCATGTATAATATTCTGGAATTGCGAACTATGTTTCAAGTAATTTGACTGCAAAAACTACCTTGTCCTTCAATGTTCTATCGCATAAGCTACTTCACATTTTGTTTAAGTCTTGAAAAAGTAATTAAATTCTGGTGTAAGGAGTACTCAGAGTAGTTATGTACAGAAGTTTTGCCAGAAGATTTCAAATCTTGGCTTTGATCGCGATGACATTTCGAAATATTTAACAATTTCGAGGTTCCAAATTCAATTTCTTTTTTGCGATTACACAACATTGGTTTAACCAGTTCTGTGCTGATAAGATATTAAATTTAGCAAACAAAAAATTAATTTTTTTTTAAAAAGAATACATGTTTAATATTAAATAGCTACAAAACTATATATAAGGATCAGCTGATATAATATTGAAATTATTTTATAATTTCTTTTAGTTTAGTTATAGGCATAAAAATAGTCTGTATTACCCAATAATTTATTATTATAGAAAGTCAAACTCAAAAATTTGTTTAACTAACATTCTATAACAGTCTGTTGAAATTATTTCCCTTCATCCCCTCAGTACACATGTTAAGTTACAGCAAAATTACCATAAAGGAGAACTGGTATGCAGATCAAATAAATATATACTGAGGTAATAATACCTGATAAATATAATTAATCAACAAGGTAGCTCAAATATCTCTGATTAACATTGCGAATATTATTCAATAATGGTCACTTCCAAATCTCAACTTTTGTAACACAAAAGGGGTAATGTATAATTTAAATATAAAGTGAATTTTATATTGTAATATGTTATGCAACATGTTATTTTACATATAGTGCAACATAGCATTTAAATGAATGTGAAGGTGCTTTCATAAAAAATTAAAAATCTTGATATTTATTTGGCAATGTAATAACATAATGTTACTTTTGACTTTCGAGAAGCTTCTAATCAGGAAGACAGCAATTCAAATTTACAAATAAATAATATAATAATATATTATATATAATTATATATTAATTTACTATTTTTAATATATATAATATATATATATATAACTATATATATATATATATATATATATATATATACTGAATGTAGTAAAGAAAATTAAGGCCACCCCAACAGTAATCAATTTTAGGCAATGTTATTAGGACCTTTGAATTATCAGGATTCATCTTCAGCTAAAAATGGAATTAAAACATAAGGCTGCAATTATAATGGTATGGGGATGTCGAAGTGATAATTTGGAAAATTTCTCCAATGATCGATTGGTGATGTCTTGTTTAATTTTAATAACGAATATTTTCGTCAAACTGATGAAGTGCCGATTGGCTCCCCCCCAGGGGCTTCACTTTTGCCAAAACCTTTTTATGTTGGCAAGAAACCAAGTGGCTTAATGATTTCCTCTATCGTTTCAAACGTATAATATACAGATGATTTGCTGATGATTGTTTTCCGTTATTTCCTAACGAAGATTATGCACACACTTCCTGGATTACCTCAATTTTAAACACCAAGCATTCATTTTATTATAGAGAAGAAGTTAATAAATCTTTGCCGTTTTTGGATATCATTGTCTCTCGTTCTGCTGAAACTGTATGTATCTCCTTCGAAAGAAAGATAGTCAACTAACATTTTTGGGAACTGAATTTTTTTAGATTGTCTTCCAACAGCCATAAACTTTCCGCCATTACATCTAGAATTCATAGAGCTATGGGAATTGATCCAACTGGCACACTTTTCAGCAAGAGTAAAATTTCTCAAGAGAGTTTTTTTTTTTTTTTTTTTTTTTTTTTTTTTGCGTCAATTATATACTGTCGTCTTTTCTAGCTAAAGTAAAAACCGATTTTTCTTCCTAATCTTTTTAGACCCAAATTGATACTTCCCATGTTCCCTAAATTAAAAATCTACTTTATAGTACATTATTTGGATCTCTTATCTGAACTTTTCACGATCTTGTTCGTTATTTCATCCAGTGTGATATACATCTCTTATACCTGTCAATTCCTTTCCTGTGAGATTTTATCTTAAGTTCAAGAATTATCTCTCTTTACTGCATAGAACCTCTGTGGTGTATGTTTTAAATTTGATGTTTGTAATCCGTGCTACATATGCCAAAACCGGTCACCAACTCCACATCAGGCTCCGAGGCCTCGTTTTATGCTGTCAGTCACTTTATGTTTTGTTATATTATTATTATTATTATTATTTTATTATTATTATTATTATTATTATTATTATTATTATTATTATTATTATTATTATTATTATTATTATTATTATTATTATTATTATTATTATTATATTACACTGGTCAACAAAGAATTAGTTCCAAGACAAAGAAAACCTGTTTCTTACATGTTTCTTAATGCAGAATTCAAAAATAATGTCAATTTTCTCTCAAGCACATTCTTAAAGATCCATTGTATTCCTCAAATTTTATGTTAATTCAGGAAAATATCAGTTAAGCTGTTAAAATTTAAAGCGAACTACTTGAAAACACCTATAGAAATTATAAATATATCACTTTTGACAACCTGTCGGTTGTCACCGATGCTTACTCAATTGAGCAGAGTTCCAATCCAGTTGTCAGTTTATCTGTCAATTCTTTGCTGTGCTGTGTTATCAATTTGGTTATAAATAACCATGCGCGAGACTGACTGTCAGGTCTATATAATATATATATATAATAATATATATAAAATATATATATATATATAATATATATCTATTTATATAATATATACTATAATTATATATATATATATACTATATATATATAGAGAGCAGAAGAGAGAGAGCAGAGGAGATTCGTTTCATAGTCGAGAAACATTTATAAACACCAACGACAGTTTACGTCATTTATTAGAAGTGCTGTGAACATTACTTCGGCTGCAAAGTGGGTGACCAGGATGAAATGTGGGCCCCTCATGTTTGTTGTGCAACCTGTGTCAGGCTTTTCAATTGATGGGCGAAAGGTTCACGCCATATGCCTTTTGCAATCTATGATTTGAGATTAATCAAAGATCACACTTCTGATGATATTTTGCACATGACGATGTTCTGATATTAATATGAAAATCCAAGACCACTGTTAAAATAATCTAATTATACAATCTGATGTGGGACCAGTATTATAGTAAGACTTAACCTGACCTGACCCTCCAAAACAGATGGACGCTAAGGTGCAGAGCCAGCGGTGATGAGGTAGTGGCGAAGAACAGAGACTTGACCGAACATTTCAGTTATTGTTCTTCAAGATGAACCACATTGTTGGAGCTAGAAAGACATGAATGATCTTGTGCGTAATTGCCCTTGTCAAAAGAGGAAGCCGAACTTCTTGATTCATAGTTAAAGGGATGGACCTCTCCAAAAAGAGATTAAAATTTGTTTTTATTGCGGACAGACATTGTGTTTAGTATAAGTTTTTTCTCACTGAACGCATAGTGTATTGTAAAGATGTCTATCTGTATGGAGAATTTTGCCAAAATATACAAGCATGAGTGGCGCTTTTTATGACCTTCAAAAGTAAGTTAAAAAAGACAGTTTATATTGCAATGTAATGCAATTTTCCATCTTTCTCTGGACATGCACCTTACGTGAAGGAAAAATATGAGGAGTAATGAGCTTCCGTTGCAAAAAATTAGAATGAGGTTCATAAGGGAATATATGTGTTGATCTAAAGTCGTACCATTTTTACTTGAATGCAATGGTTATACCAAATATTTTTTCTTTCTTTGTGAAGTGGTACATCAGGCATAAGATAAATCATTATGAGAAGAAAGTGTGTCGACAACGATATCTAATTCCAGGAGAAAAAAATGTTATCATTTCTCCCTTTGTTGATTCTCATAAAATTTATCTGCCTCCCTTGCATATAGCGGGGAGGGCTTAGGGGAAAAAAAATTAATTGGAAAATTTCGTTCAAAGTATGGATAGACTGGCAATTGCATTCACATATTTAGATCCTAAATATTCCAAGAAATAAGTGCCTTAAAATCAAGAAAGTTTTTTATGGCACGATTAGGGAGCAATGAACAACCAACAGTTTGATGAAGAGCTTAATGATGTTGAAAAATCTGCATGGCTGTCATTTAAAAAAGTTTGTAGAGACTTTTTGGGGAACTACAGAGCACAAAACTATTCTGATATTGTGAAAGAACTACTGACATGATACAAGGCCTTGGGATGCAATATGAGCCTAAAAATCCACTTCCTCTAGTCTCACTTGGATTTCTTCCCTGAAAATGTTGGAGAAGTCAGTGACGAACACGGCGAGATATTTCACAGTAACATTCTCGAAATTTGAACAGGTACAAGAATAGTGAGCACTTTCTATGTTGGCCTGGATTACTGCTTGTCACGAAATAGGGACTTACCAGAAGCTAAATACTGTCGAAAATCATATGCATCTATATAAATTTTAAAGGTGAGTAGTTTTAATATAAAATTAGCTCAATTTGTAAATTTATTTAATGCATTTAAAAATTTAAGTATGCTATCCCAGAAAAACTATGGGTGACAGAAAAAAAACTGAAAACATATTTGAAATCAGCGAAAAAAATTGTATAAAATTCAACTCTTTTAGTTTATGGGACAAAATATTTGACATTTGTTGACCAGTGTTATATATATTATTATTATCATTATTATTATTATTGTTATTATTGTATTATTATTATTATTAATATTATTTTTATTATATTATTTCTTATTATTATAATTATTATTATATTATTATTTATTTTATTATAATTATATTATAATATTATATATTATTGATTCATTTCATATTATTTTATATTATTATTATTATTATATTAATTATTATTGATATTATTATTATATATTTTATTATTATTATTATTATTTATTTATTTATTTTTATCATCAATCATTACCATTATAAATTTGTACTATTATTATTATTATTATTAATTATTTTATATTATTATTATTATTATTATTATTATTATTATTATTATTATTATTATTATTATTATTATTATTATTATTATTATTATTATTATTATTATTATTATATTTTTATTTTATATTAGTAGTAGTAGTAGTATAGTAGTAGTAGTAGTTGTTGTAGTAGTAGTAGTAGTAGTATTTAAGTTACGATATTCATATCACACAATTGTTGATTTCCTTCCAAAAAATACGAAAATATTTAATAATAAATAAATATATAAAAATATCAGGTGTTGTTATTACAATAATTGTATTTATAAAAAAAATAATATGATTCAAATTCCAACTCAAACTGAGGAAAATACAATTAAATCCCCCATTCTCCTCTCCTCTCATCTGTGGAAATTCAAAATATTATAAATATAAATTATATTAGCTTATTATATTTAGTAAACGCTAGGTAAGGTAAGAATTTTCTATTTCATATAGCTATATATATTTAATATAATTAAATATATTATATATATATATTATATTATATATATATATATATAGTATATAATATATATATATATATATATATATATAATTATAGAGAGAGAGAGAGAGAGAGAGGAGAGAAGAGAGAGAGAGAAATACTCTATCGCGAACTAGCGTGAGTCGCGCGAATTGAAGGTAAGGACTCGCAAATTTAGCTGATCACAATCTACACATATATAAGTATATATATATTAATATAATATACTATATATATGATATATATATATATATATTAATATATATATATATATATATTATATTATATATATATAATATATATATATATAGCGAAAATTTGCAAAACATCCAAAATACGGATGTATCATTTTTTCTAGAATAATGCTCAAAGAAAATTTCTTGGTCGATAGAAATATTTAGAATAGAAAAAGCAGCAAAATAAATAATATACTAATTATTTATTTAATTATTATATATTATTATTACTATATATTATTATTAATATTTTCATTATGATTATCTATATTTATTATTATATTATTAATTATTATTATTATTACTATTATTATTCATTATTATTATTATTATATTATTATTATTATTATTATTATTATTATTATTATTATTATTATTATTATATTATATTCTTATATTATATTATTAATATTAATTATATATTATTATTATTATTATTATTAGTAAATTATATACTTAATATTATTATTACTATTATTATTATTATTATTATTGATTATTATTATTATTATATATTATTACTTATTATTATTTATTATTATTATTAATTAATTATTATTATTATATTATTTTATTATTATTATATTATTATTATTCATATAATTTTTTTATTATTATTATTTATTATTATTATTATTATATTATTCATATTAATTTATTATTATTGATTATTATTATTATATTATTATTTATTATTAGTATTATTATTATATTATATTAATTATGATTATTATTTATTATTATTATTATTATATTATTATTTTATTATTATTCATTATTATTACAATTATGATATTATTATTATTATTAATTAGTTTAATTATTTATTATTAAATATATATTTATATTTTATTTTTTATTGTTTTATTTTTTATTTTTATTATTATTTTATTGTTATTGTTATTATTATCTATTTATTATTATTATTATTATATTATTATATTTATTATATTATATATATTATTATTATTTATTTATTATTATTTCTATTATTATTATTATTATTATTATTATATATTATTATTATATTATATTATTATATTATTATTATTATATATATTATTATTATTATTATTTTATTATTATTAGTAATTATTATATAATTTTTATTAATATTATTATTATTATATTATTATGTTAATTATTTATATTTATCTTATTTTTTATTATTATTTATTATTTATTATTATTATATTATTAATTATTATTAATTATTATTATTTTATTATTAATTAATTATTATTATATATAATATTATTTTATATTTTAAATATTTGTAAAGTTTATTATATTATTATTATTATATCATATTAGTTATTATTATTATTATTATTCATTATTATTATTATCATTATTATTTTATTAATTATTATTATTTATTATTATTATTATTATTATTATTATTATTTTATTATTATTATTATTATTATTATTATTATTATTATTATTATTATTATTATTATTATATATTTATTATTATTTTTATTATTATTATTATTACTAATTTTTTTTATTATTATTATTTTTCAGATGAAACCTCTATTAAATCTTTTGTTCTTCGTGGTTATCATTGCAAGACCCACATTCAGTAGTCCACAATATGGTGGGAATGTGGAAGAAGCCAATGGAGGAGTTGTGGTTAGGATATATATATATATATATATATATATATATATATATATATATTATATATATATTATAAAAAATAGATTTATAATATTTATTATATATAATATTATATATACTATATATATATATATATATAATATAATATATAATATGATATATATATATATTATATATTATATATATGGTTCAAATTTTTATAAACAAAGTTTTTTCGAGTCTTCCTAGTTTCACCTTCTATGTGATATTTTTGTTAAAATGATTCTTATCTGATATTTATTGGTTTATATGTAGGTCTTTACATTTTATTTCAGGTAATTCCAATCAAAAGTTTGAACAATGCTAATTTAACATTTTATAGCAACCTAGCTTAACCAATCTAACAATTAACCTAATTTAGCCTAATTCAATTAATACACGAAACAAAAATAACTATCTAAAAAATTTCTTAATAAATGTTGATGTTGCCTAAAAAGGGACCTGTCAGCTTAACCTAGAATTTCTTTTCAGTAACTCTTTTGTATCGTCATTTACTTTAATTTATTATATATATATATATAATTATATATATATTATATTATATATAATATATAATACTATATATATATATATATTATATTATATAAATATTATTATTATGATATAATATATTATTTATTACTATTATATATATATATAATAACATTTATTCAAGTTTCAACTACATACACTCATTATTTCCTTTCTAATTATAGTGGATAAAAACGATCTCACATTAACTACCAGACATACGATTACGATAAATTTGTTTTATCTTATACCACCTCTTTTTTTTTTTTTTTTTTTTTTTTTTTAATCATTCTGAAAGGTCTCAGAGTTATTTTTAATTTAAAAACTCTTTTGTCACCATCTAATTATATTATGCAATTAATTTCTCATTTCCTCCCTATTATATTAATATATATATATATTATATTAATATATGATATATAATATATAATTATATATATTATATATATATATATATAATTATAATAATATATATATATTATATATATTACTATATATAATATAATTATATATATAGGTGAAAAAAAACAATCGGATCTTGTTCTTTGTTTAATGGGTCCTAAACCGAATTTTAACCTTAAAAAAATTATTTTATTTATTTTTATTATAGCCTTATTATCGTCTATATGATGATTTTTAGAGTTAAAAAATTTATATTAAGACGCTCAAAAACACAATTAAATTTAAACAAAATATTTTTTCATTTTTCTCTGAAGCTTTTTAGGATTAATTTCTTGTTGTATAAATATAATTATATATATATATATAATTATATATATATATATATATATATATATATATTTAATATATATATATAAAACATTATAATTATATCTAATACTATATTATATATAATATATAATGTATAAATATAGTATATATTATATATATATATATCATAATATATATAAATATATTATACTATATATCTATATATATATAATATACTATATATAATTATATATATTATATATAGTATATATAATTATATAATATAATATATATATTATAATATATATTATATATAATACATATAATTATATTTATTATATTATATATTATATATATATATATATACTATATATAATATATATATATATAAATATTATATTATATATATATATATATATATATATATATATATATATATATATAATCTTGGTTTCCTAAAAATTATGGTGTAATCAATTCGAACTCGTGCTTCTATACATTCATCATGGCAATGACACAAAATGAGCTCTTGAGACCTTAAAAGCTTTTTTGTAGGAAAGCAGCAATCTATTCTGTTCTCTAACTCACGTCACTTTAATACTTATTTCAATTTTTAATGTCAACTCCCAACTTGTTCTTCTCTCTCCCTCCTCTTGTATCTCTGTCAGTAAATACATATGTCTTAAACATTCTGCTAAGCTGACTTTTGCATCAACATTCCTTATAATTCCACTCTAACGTTCGAAGCTATTCCTCCTTTGCCTCTCAACTCATAAATTTATCCTGCTTACTGGATTTAACGCAAGAAGCGGAGAGCTGTTAAGTCTATCCTCTAGTGGCCCTCAAACACTTGGATTTTGAGCTTGCATCCTGCCTTGGTAATAAATTCCACTTCAACTGCTAGAAAGTGCATTCATCCTGCATGTGCTGAAAGAAGCGCAAACCTTCAGTCATATTCACTATCGTCACTATCGCTTTAACTTCTAGTTTTCCTAAAGTTTCAATCAATTCTTCAATCAAGATATTTAGATATCCTAAAGTTCTATCTTAACTTGATTCCAGATATGGCTCTGTGATCTTTTTTCCTTTCTCTCCGATCTTGGTCCTCTTTACGCATTTTCGAATGAATTATTTTCTCTATGTGCTAGACCAATCGAGCTTTCTAAAACTCTGGCACAAGCTTTATTTCTAAACTTACACTTTCGGTTAATTAAACTTCTTTTTTTAAACTTTCCCTTGTCTCAACGTTCCATTCGTTATATGGCTTGCTATCGTTAAGTATCACCATTTATCCTATAAAAACTATCCAAATAGGATTTTCAGATTCTCTTTTATTCCCAACTCTTCATTTTCTATTTTTTATCAGTATCTATTTGTTACTGTTTCTCTCTATCATCTTGGCTGATAGCTCACCCTCATCATTACTCTTCCAATTTGAACGACGACTATTCACGAAAATTAAATGATGCTTAGAGAGGGCACCTTGAAGCAAACAACATCTATTTTTCTCGTACAATAGTGTGCAAGACACATTGTGGTTTTCGATGCCTTAGTAACTCAGGCTTCTTTCTTCTACTTACTGACATAATCTTCCACACAACTATAATATTTCATTGAAAATACAATTCTCTAACCTTCTTCTAGTTCTTAATTTCTAGAATTTTCTTTACCTTATCGTGAATTTCGTAGAGGATACATTACGTCTCTTCTACAAGTTTCTAGAACTTGGTTCAGAGACGATTTCCACCACTCAGGTGAATGGTTCTGGCAATCTGTATAGTGGAATTGTATAGCCCTTGTATGGAGTATAAACCATAATAGTTTCTGCAGAGGTTTCCACACCATATGTTCTCCTTAATAAGTATTTTCCTACTCACATAATCTCTCCAAACTCTCCTATTCTCACTAACTCTCCTACAACTCTCACTAACTTTCTCCAAACTCTCCTACTCTCACCTAACGCTTCAAAAACGCTCACTTAATACTCACTAACGCTTCTCAACTCTCCTACTTCACTAATTCTCTCAAACTCTCCTACTCTCACTAAACTCCTCCAAACTCTACCTACTCTCACGAATCGCTCATTTCTGCGTTCGAACTGTTGCATCACGGCATTGTTGTGTTAGGATCATTATAATCTACACTGTCGGCCAACTTTCAAGCAGGCCTCCAACTTGTGCTATTCGTTTTTCAAGTAATTCATAATCTCATCCTTTCTACCATCAACCTCTGAACCAGACTTAGCTGCTATGCTCATCTTACATGTACTCCACTGATAAGTCTGAACACAATCCATTTATTTATTTTTCAATTCCTTAATTGCACATTTCAAGTACTGCGTATCGGAACATTTCAGCTTTATTTGGCATGTTATCTTTTTTCATCTTTCAAACTCGGAATGCTATCCTCTGTCTTTACCACTAGAGTTATGATATATAATTATTATATAATATATATATATATATAAATATATATATATATATATATAATATTATATATATATATATATATATATATATCTAATTATCATATATATATATATATATATATATTATATATACTATATATATATGCAAAACAAATTATTTCATACTATATAAACTATTGTTTTAAAATTAAAAATTTTGAATTTTATGAAATATAAAAATATAGGTTCAAAGCTAGTTAAATACGTAATATATAAAGTTGAAGATAAACAATTGAAACATTCCTCCTCTCAAATACATAACTTATGAAACAAATCTAAAATGTTTATACTTAAGCAACTTAAAGCCAATTTTATCTCAAAGAAAAATTGAATGTAAGTTATTTTTTGATATTGTTATGGATATGATGGCATATATATATATATATATATATATATATATTTATATATAATATTAATATATATATAATATCTAAATTTATTATATATCTATATATTATCTATATATTACTATCTATATATATATATATATATATATATATATATATATATATATATATAATTATATATATATATATTATATATA
>JABUQX010106244.1:30000-33652 GCA_015478945.1 Trachelipus rathkii | reverse complement strand
CCTAGTTGTATTCACTTTGTACATGAACTATAACCTGCATGACCTTTAATATTTAACAAAAATGATTTTGCCGGACCATCACAAATAAATCCTTTAATTGATATAGACAAAGACTTGCCATCTATGTTAAGTCCTTGCCTTATCAAAATTTTTATTTCATTAGCAAATTCCCTTAAATAAGATGCACAACTTTTTGGTTTCCCTGACCGCAGTAAACACCTGGCTCAACAGACACCATAGGAACATAAGCTACCATACCTAAAATAGGCCAAAGGTCAAAATTCAAACTTCAGGCCAAATTCTGAGAACATTTATGCAACTTCAGAATAGCCAACAAGCTAGTCATGGCAACAAGACTAATATTGAATGCAACAGCCCAATCTTTTAAATTTCTCTTCAAGGGGTCACATTCAAATGATTTTGAATAGAACTCATCACCATCACTTCCAGATATATAAGAAAGATGTATTTTCTAAAATGTCATCAAAAGACAATTCCATTGGAAACAGGGAAGGTAATTGGGGAGATGGGGGTCAACTTTAGAGGGTGATGTAGGTTTTCCATAATGTTCAACATTTTGTGATACGACTTCAGCTATTTCATGAGTTCTTGTGCTCCCTAGATTATATCGACTGTTTTTGCAATTTGTATATTTTGTAGTGGTGACTTGCATAGATCTTCATCGTTTAGATTTTCCCTGTCGAGACAATTGCATGTACGATTTTCGGAACATATTTATATTTGAACTAAAAACCAGTTATACAGAGTTTACTCTAATTAAGCCTGCCGCTGTTAAAATATTTTTAAATTCCTAAAATCGTCTAATAATATAATTATATTATATATATATATATATATATTTGATATGACTAGGTTAAGATTATTAAATATACGACCACTGAATATGTATAATATATTTTTACAATCTCCTATATATATATATTATATATATATATATATTATATATAATACCGTAAGATGGGAAAAGTGGTAAATGCGGGGGAAATTTTTTATTTATTTTTTTTTTTTTTAATTTTCTCAAAACACTATTAAATTGCAATTTTTTAATACCAAAATGTAGAGAAATGTATATTTAATAATATTATTGAAGAAAATTTTTAGAACAATAACATTAACTACATAAAAAAAATTTCCTTTTTGAGAAAAAATTTAAATTTTCATTGTTGCAAAAATCAAGCTATATTGTGTATATTTATATTTGTATTTCACTCTTTTTCAATATGTCTTTCGACTTCTTACCTAGTGACTTCGAATGAAGTTCCAACTCATCTTTTTGTTCGAATAATATATTTTTGCAATATATAATATATATATATATATATATATATATATATATATATATATATATATATATATATATTATATATATATATATATATATTTATATATATATATATATATATATATATATATATTATATTATATATATATATTATATATGGGCGTATGCAGGAGGTAGGGAGGCATTTGCCCCCCTAAATCTTGACGAAATAAAAAATGAAATTATATGTTTGAAATACGGCGTTTTTAAGGGTTTTTTAAATAGAGAAACTGAAAAAGATACATCAATCGATAGATATGGAAGTAGTAATTACTAATTACTAACGTATTAAAAACGTACATTTTTTCTAAAGAGTTTTAATGTTTTCGTTTTCATATTGGTTTGTAGTCAACTAGCTGTGTGTTTTATACGACTAGCTTCTGACAGTATTCTCCGCTATATTGTCTCGGATGTAAAAAAATTTTGTCGACTCCATAGGACCATATTGGCCAATGAAACTGCGAATTTGTCAGGCATAGAACAATTATCTATAGGTTTAAGGTTTTTCGATCTTGAAAAAATGACTGTTCGAAAGGAATTTCTGGAGTTTGAATGAGGAGAGTATCATGCGATGGTAAAATCATTTGCCAAAACGATTGATTTGTTTTCAGAAAAGAAGGTTAGAGTCCGAGTCTATGCGTTTGTCAGGGGCACGACGGCTGCGCAGCAATGGTAGGTAAAGAACATGGAGTTAAAAAAAAAAATGAGAAAAATATTTTAAAAAAAGATTATATTTTCACGATGCAAACCATCGGCTTAATTCGGTGTCGTTCCACTTTTTTCACTTACTGTCTAGCAGTATTATTCCGGAAATTCGAAATACTATTGCCACAATAAAAGACAATAAACCTTTTCAGAGACTCTACAATAAGAAGAAAATACTTTCCCAACTTTCCTAAGCTTTGTGAAACCCGTCGGACTCAAAAATATCATACTATTGCTATTTTCCATACAAATATAAAAAATCGTTGAAGGGTTAGAAAAATTGTCAAACTAAGGAACAATAAAACAAGAAAAACAGCTTTTCAATAATACTGTTCGGCAACAAGCCCTGAGTTGAGTTATCTACATATTGTGAACAGCCCAAATAGTATAATTTCAATGACAAGAATACAATATACGAGAGAGACATAATTTTAGATTTCTCAGCAAATTGTTATTTGCTGCTCAGTTCTTAGAAGAAACTTGCACCACCTATAAAGGTACAATCCCAACAGCATAGAGCAAATCTTCCTGCTGAATATTGGAAGCGTTCTGTACTTGTGACTTGTGCCTTATCTTGACTCACTTTCACCTCCTTAGAGACTAGATTTTCAGAAAACAACTTGCCAGCATTTCATCTTTTTCATTTGCATCCGTTTCTTATGTTAGGAGTTCACCTAGGCAAAGTGTCATCCAGAGTTTAATGATCTTGATATCAACAAAATTCATAAGAACTGACTTATGGAATACCTTGTGGCTGGATAAAAAATGAATAAACAAAAGTTGAAGACTTGGAACTTACTGAAGTCATTAATTAACCCGAACGGTTCGATCGTATAATTTTTACCAAGTGCTTTGTCTCAAACACGTTTTTTGATTGGTTAATGAAAATTGTGGGCGTGGTAATTCATCATCTGATTATTTTATAGCAGTGCTTTTGAAGCTTTTGAAGAGGGTGGACTGTTATAGTTTTGAAATATAAGCCCTATGTGGGTAATATTGAACTGAGGACTATTTTACGTATAAAACAGAGAAAATGAACCATATATTATCTATATATATATATATATAATATATATATTATATTATATATATATATATATATATATATATATATTATATATATGATATATATATTATATATATATATTATATATATTAATATATATAATATATATATATATATTATATATTATTATTTTAATAATAAATAATATTGGTGTGCTTTGACATGTGACATTTCAATTGTTTTTTCCGTGAATGATATATATATATTATATATATATATACTATATATGATATATATATATATATATATATATATATATATAATATAATATATATATAATATATATATATATAAATTATATATATATATATATATTTATATGCCAGCTCCGAAAGACATGCATGTAACTTTAAAACTATAACAGCTACACGAAAATTAATATCATTTTTGATTTAAGCAAGCAATTTCATCGCGGAAACTTAAAAAAAAATTATTTTATTCAAATATTTATTAATAACACCTTAAATATTAGTGTAATCTTAGGTCTGGCAAGCGTATGCTCTCATCGACCTTCCATTCCTGCAGTAATACGAAAGCAA
>JABUQX010106244.1:22500-25000 GCA_015478945.1 Trachelipus rathkii | reverse complement strand
ATGAAGGGAATTGTCAGGAGCGATTTTTGAATTTCACTGACGTCAGTAAAGACAGAACAGCGCAAGGATTAATGAAACGTGATTAAAACTGTAGATGATTTAAACTGTTCAAAAAAGATTGTAGCGCAAACTTTTGACGGAGCAGCTGTAATGGCTGGCCATGTATCGGGACAACAATCCTTGGTAAAGAACAAATATACATCAGCAACCTTTATTCATTGTAATAGTCACAGATTGAATTTAGTGTTATCAAAATCCACAAATTCCATAGCAGAATGTAGACAGTTTTTCAATGCTTTATCTGTAATATGCAGCTTTTTTTCACACTCTACTGCCCGTACATTGCTCTAAAAATATTTATGGAAAGAAAACTACCAGGAGTGGCACCAACTCGGTGGAATTTTTCATCAAGACTTGTATGCACGATCGGCGAATATAGAGAACATCTCGTCAAGTTCTTTTTATCAATAGAGGAGGAATATGATAATTGGAAAGGTGAAAAAGTGAGTACTGCATCAGGATTCAGGTTTTGTTAATTTTCTGTGTAAAGTAGACACAAAATTTCTTATTATTTTCAAAAAAATATTTGCATTTTCTGACGCTCTATTTGACATTCTTCAAAATAAATGCATGGACATTTCTTACTGTACCAATAAAGTGAAGAGTTCCACAATACTTTACAGAAAATTAAAGATAATGATTTTGATCTTATTTGTGAAGAAGCTACCAACGATGTTGAAGAACCAGGGCCAAAAAGGCACAAAAATGATGAATGCTCTTCTTCAAGATACCGTCGACTGTTTAGTGAAATTCTCGACACACTGATGTCCAACATTAAATTAAGATTCACTCTGAAAAAGATTTAAAGTTCGTGTCTTTGTTGGATACCAATAATTTTCTTTCATTTCGCAAAAATTTTCTCCAGAACCTATTATCAGAACTTAAAGAACCGTATGCTTCCAATTTTGATATATTTCGCCATAAAAATGAACTAAGTGTGATATATAGTTCAGATAACTATAAGGAAAAATCACTTCACGAAATTACTCATGACATGAGACTGAACAATTTGGACGTTGTATTCACTGAAGTCTACAAACTAGCAGAGCTTATTTTGACATTTCCATCCACAACATCATCTGTTGAAAGAAGCTTCTCTGCTCTGAAGAGAATTAAGACGTATCTCAGAGCTACACAAGGACAAGTTCGATTGAGCAACTTAGCTCTAATATCAATTGAGAAGGGAATACTTCTAGAAATGAAGAAACAGTCTGAAGAAAAATTTTATGAAAATATCACATTGAAATTTGCAGAGAAGGAGAGAAGAATAGAGTTTCTGTTCAAATGAATTGTTCAATTTTTTTTAATTGTCATATCACTAATTTTTCTAATTATCCAATTCCATACTTATTTAATGTTTAATCTCCAGAACAAGGACTGTGAGGTTACAATGTAATAGTAATTTCGGGTAATAACCTCCCCCCTACCATACATTCTCATATATACTTCAAGCACTTACTGGAGTGAGATAGCCCACCTTTGGAATCCAGCATACGCCACTGATATATATATATATATATATATATATATATATATATATATATATATATATATATATATATATATATATATATATATATATATATATATATATATATATATATATATATATATATATATATATATTATAGTGTGTGTATTTTTTTGTAATCTAAAGTTTATAGTGTGTAGAGCTTTTCTATTGGGGTCCGTCACAGGTGAGCTGATGTTTAAGAAAAAAGTTAATTTTTTTTTTTTAGTATATATATATATATATATATATATATATATATATATATATATATATATATATATATATATATATATATATATATATATATATATATATATATATATATATATATATATATATATTGTAAAAGGGTGGGGGTGCATGATATCTATTTTTTTATTCTTGGGGGTGCGCCACTAAAAAAAGATTGGGAACCACTGCGTCTAAAGTGTTTTCTTTCTACAACTTTTTTATTATATAGTAAAAAAATATGTATGACTAACCAAAGGTATGCAACACCTTTGAATGATGGCGAAATTATATTTGATCTCGATGATGAATCTGAAATTTTAGATTTTGAAAATCTCCTTATAGAATCAGAAGATGAAGAAACGAGTGATGAACTTGAAATAGAACCAGTAGATGATTCTGATACGCAGGAGGAGTATGATCCAGAAATTCAAGAGGAAGAAATTGATGAACGTATTCCAGAATGTAATGAACCTTGCTTATCTACGACATCTAGAAAACGGTGCAGTCGTGAAGAGGACCCAATTGATCCTGACCGATACATTTACAAATTTTCCAAATCTATTTATCGTGCCAAAAATGAACAATTATGGTCAAAAACTTCTACAATGACTGGAAGCAGAAGGAGTTTTCCAAAATCACAATTGAAATCTAATCCTGCAGCTCATGCTTTAGAAGCTTCGACAGTGATGGAATGCT
>JABUQX010106244.1:0-15000 GCA_015478945.1 Trachelipus rathkii | reverse complement strand
CCTCATCTCTGTCCTCCATCTTTTGAATTTCTGACCTGCCCGCCTTAGGAACATAGGTAATTCACTGCCTATAACTCCATTCCTATAGCAATCTGCTTTCCTACATTCTGGCTGAATCTCTGCCACTTTCGTTTGAACTTAATTTTGCCTTCTTACGGGAACTGAATTTACTCATATAAGATGTAACAAGTCTATATTGACACTCCATTTCATAATGTCTAGGTGCAGACCCTAGTGGTTATGTTTCACACTAGTATTGCCGCTTTACAGTGAGCAGTGCCTGCACCTGTGCAGGAACTTAAAAATAAATAAAAAAATATCTTTTCCGGATACTTAATCTTCAGTACTCTCCAGTATTTAACAAAGTTCTACCTACGCATTCATTTCAATTTTGTTAGAAATATGACCGACGCCTACGACGGAATGATGCTGAGCTGTCCCATTTACATTCCAGCTATTTACACATGCTTCCTGTCATATATCATTATTATATATATATATATTATATCATATATATATATATATATAAATATATTATATATATTATATATATATATAATATAATATATTAGTATATATATATATATATATATAGTTTTGAAATAGTCACTCATTTGATGTTAAAATTTGAGGTCTTTTAGGGGTACTTACAGTTACTTTCCACCGTTTTACGAGGGCAGGAATAGAAAACGAAAGGGAATTTAGGAAATTTTGACTTCAATAAAGAAGACTTAAGTTGATAATGAAAAAAAATATTCTTAATATATTGTTGTTAATCTTCACCCTACCAGTCCCACATCCTTGTAACTCGAATAAATATTACCATCTGGTTTCTCATCAGTGACCACTGATCAACGTAACAATATGATCTTGTGGAATCATTCTCCCACTCCTTAAGGTCCTATTAGCATGCTTCGATGTCAGACTGAATGGACTGGGTAGATAATCATGCCATTACACTTTAGTTTTTCCTGCAATAAATAACCGGGGCCGTCATGCCCAGGACATGGTCGCTTAGAATCTATGAGCCGTTTAGACCCTTTTTGCGAGGTCCATTCATTTACACAAATAATGAAGACTAGGTTCGGTTTCCTTCTTAGCGATTATTGCTGACCATTCATGCAGGAACCTCTTGCAGCCGACCTGTTCTACGCATCACTGGGCAAATCGCACTCAGTCGGAGGTAGACCACCATTCTCCCATTGTTATGATGGATACATCCTGGTCTCCAGGTGTATTGTGAGGTGTTTGCTGTTGGTTGTATCAAGTTCTTCTCCCGCAGACTTCACTTCATTATTCATTCACTAACGGGCACTCCTCGTTTATCCCACTGCTGCTCTTGTAGTTTTACACTGGTGAGGTGGAAGTTAACCAATGCAATTAAGTGGCTATTTTGTACCGACATTGCTCGACCTCTTCCCAATCCTGGTCTCCAAGTGTTTTCACCTTCACCATTATTCGTAGAAACCTTCGGCTAAACACAACTCACTTGAACTGTTTTAAATTGCAGCGTCTAGCCACAACAAACACATTGACTAAACAATGTAGGAAGAAGGGCAAAAAACGAAACGGCTTCAGATGGTTATAGGGGTGGGGGTAACTAAGTTATTAAGAATATTTTCTTTGTTGAAACACAAATTTCCTTAGCTCCCGTTTTCTTTCCTTTTTTCTTCCTATCTTTGTAAACGGTTGGAAAAATAACATTGTAATATCCTTAAAATAGCATCATTTTATTATACTACAATTGGAATTAAGAGAGACATTCCAGACGTACATTTTTTTTATTAATATAATAAAATTAGTTTATGGAAAGTTTTAAATATGGAGGGGGCGAGTTCGATTCTATACTGTGGTAAATATATTTTCATTTGCCCTCTCAGATCAACTGTGATGCGTCAACTTTTAACGACCAAACGAGGATGTCAGAATATTCTAAATTCATGAAAAGGCTTTCCTGATGAGATGTCTCTCAATGACTGAAATAGGGGGGGGAAAAATAAGCAAGTATTAACTTTGTAATGATTTTTAGCATGTTTTGAAAACGTGATATATATAGTAATTATATATATATATAATATATACTATATATATATATATATATATATACTATAGTATATATATATATATATATATATATATAATAATGGCACATCTAAATAAAATATTTGAAATGTTTAAAATTATAAAATTTTAGAGAAAGGCGATAAATTTTATTTATTTAATGTTCTTATATATATATATATATTATATATGATCATATATATTATATATATAATATATAATTTATATATATATATTATATTATATATATAGTATATATTATTATATATTATATATATAATATATATATATATATATATACTATATAATATATATATATATATATTATATCTATAATATGATCGGAGATAGGATGCTCAAATAATTTCAATAAGTTTATTGTATATATATAATATATATATATATTATATATATATATATATATATATATATATATATATTGTATATATATATATATTATATATATATATATCATATATATATATTAATATATATATATGATATATATATAGTATATATATATATATATATTATATAAAGGTTAAAAGCATGTTAACTTTGAGAATTGCATGTCATCTATCTTTAAATATTAAGAAATCGTTATATGTAGGAGTTACATTGACCATTTTGAAATACTATACGAAATTCTAATATTTCTGACGAGTAGTTGCAATATTTTGATTGTTTTAAATTAAACAGTTGATTTTAAATTATTTTTTTTGTTTCTTGTAATGTAAAATATTAATGGGAAAATAAACATTATTTTTTGTGATTTTTTTTTTTAATTGAGAATTTCTTTAATGGTCAGCAAAACTGAACGGGTGTGAATGCGAAGAAAGGATAAGCAACAGCTTTGGATGTACTTTTTCTTTTTAAAAAAGAATCTTCTGAAGTCTGCAAAGAGCTAGTAGTACCTTGTGTTTTATGAGTTTAGTGTTTTCAAGAATAATATTATATATTACTAGATATATATATATATATATATATTATATTCCTATATATATTGATTATATATATATATATATTAATATTATATATATATATATTATATATTATATTGCTGCTTAAAGGGAAGTGGTAAAAAAAAAAAACCGTTTTAGTAATTTTTCAGGTAGAGTATTTTAAGAGCAAAAGAATATTAAAAAAAAATCTCGTTGTACTTTTTTTCTATTGAGCTGTCTAGATGTATGTTCTTTTTCTAGTCTTAGGTAATTTGTACCTGGAGCTTTACAGATTTAGTTCTCTAAAAGTCCTTGTTACATATTTAATAAATTGATGATTTTGAAGACAGAAATTAATTATACAACAGGCATTTTAGTAGTATATAATATATATTATATATTATATATATTATATATATATAATATATATAATATATAGTATACCTATATATATATTATATTATTATATATATATATACTATTAACTATATATATATATTTAAACTGGTAAAATTATTTTAAAGCCTGTGAAACTTCAGAATTATATTTTAAAAATAAAATATTTCTATTTATTAAAATTTTCCTTTGTTTATATTTTCATCTGCTATAATATTATTTACTTTTTTTCTGTTAAACAAATGCTTTATATATATATCATATATAATATATATTATAATATATATATATTATATATACTATATATTATATATTATATATATAGTATATATATTAATATAGTATTATATATTATATATACTATATATATATTATATTCAATATATTATATATATATTATAATATATTATAGTATATATATATATAGTATTATACTATATAATATCATATATATATATATATAACTATATATAATACTAATATATATATATATATATATATTAATTATATATTATATATATTTATATATCACTATATTATATATATATATATAATTAATATATATATATATATTAAGTTATATATATAATATTAATATTAAGTATTATATATATATATATATATATATTATATATATATATATATAATATATTACTTATATATATATATAATATATAGTTATATTAATATTAATTATATATTATTATATATATATATTTATATATATATATTTTATATTATAATATATATATATTATATATATATATATATATATATATATATTATATATATTCTTTCTTTCTTATCTTCACCTTTCCTCTTTGCCCCAAGCATTGGGGGGTAAGGTTGCTGCTTACAAGCATCGGAAAGAAAGCAGTAGGAGACATTGACAAACGTCGAAAGAAAGCCCAGCCCTACCGCCCCCTCTGTACCATAATTAGTGAGAGCTCGTCACAGACAGAAAATCCACCTAGAGCATCATGGGACAGCGGACGGACCTTCCACTATGGTTAAATTCGTCAATGTAAGGCGTTCATCCCTGGCCCAGGTGGGCCACAATCATGCCCCCATACAAAACCCCGCCATTCTCCCTTATTATGCACCTTTCTCATCGCCTCTGCCAAACTCAAATTTTTCTCTCATTCAGACATTCGTTCACCGAACTCAATCCACTTTCTCTTCGCGTCTCCCAGCCGTCGGTTCCCAACACACTCTCCTATATACTCGCTTAACCAACCGACTTTCATTCATTCTTTCCACATTGACCCAAACCATCTCAACATACTTTCATTTATTCTCTCATTTACCCCTTTTCTTCACACCACACCACTCTCTATACGTTCATTCCTTCATATTTTATTAATTCTTTCACACCTTATACACTTTCGACTTGTCCATCTGAACACATTGAACTCTTAGATCTATACTTTCTATTCCAGACCATTAGTCTCACTACCATACAATAACAATGGTAACAACATACCCTCATTTAAGACTCTAGCGCACTCACCACTTAGTCCCTTTACATTTCACCAACGATTTATTGCACCAGCCACCTTCCTGCCATTCACACTTTCCTACTTACACTCTGCATCATCCGTTCCCTTCTCATCCCACACATATACCCTAAAATATTTAAACTCAGACACTTGCTCCAGCTGCTCATCATTTAACATATAACTCCACACTGAGGACTGTCCTCCTCACCACAACCAAACCTTACTCTTATCTATAGGTTGCTTTCAAACCCTCCTTTAACATACCCTGCCCAAATCTCTCCACCATCCTCTCAAATGCTCTTCAGACTCGCCACACAGAACCAAATCATCCGCATCAAATAGGTAGGGCACCTTCCACTCCTCTCCATTCTCCATCATCTAACACATTCCCCTACCACCCCCACCTCGAATTCTTTGATAACCCCATCCATATACACATTGAATAACCAAGGAGACATAACACAACCCTGTCTGCACTCCGACCTAATTTAATCCTCATAACACCTAATCACCATTGTACACCATTTATTTCTACACACGCTGTTCACTATCGTCTACATACTTTTGATTCCATTCAGAAGCCAACCACCAACACCATTATTATTATTATTCTCGGCCGTAAAGCTTACAAGAAGCGTCATCAGAGGTATATGTTTCTGAACCATAAGAAACATTGGCTCGGAAAGCTTCATTCTCTCTCCCTTCATTTTCTTCTTGACCATGGGAAGATTTGACCAAGTGGTATTCGGACCCACTCCTAAACGCACTATGTTTCTTCACCAATCGCCCTCCATCACTCGACGCACTTCTTTTCGACAAAATACCAGGCATATACCTTCCCTACAACACTCAATAAACTATTCCCTATAATTTCTACAGTTCCCCTTTCTCCTTTACCCTTATATAAGGGTACTAATTACCGCTCTCCTCCAATCCCTTTTGGAACTATACCCTTCCATAAACGCTTTTTACACAACTTCCAAATCCATCCAATCACCATCTCGCCTCGCTCTTGATCATTTCACCAGTAATTTCATCTTATACCTGCAGATTTACCATTTCTTCAACTTTCTCACCCTACCCATTACCTTCCTCCTTACTAATAACCTCATTCTCACACCCACAAAATACCTATTCCTTCTTGCACCATCAAACCACACACATTCACATTCACTAACACCTCTTCATTACTGTTAATTAATATAAGGATTTTCAAAGTGTTCTTTCCACACTCCCCTCACATCCATTCATCAGTTACAAAAGCACATTCCCTATTCATTATATTCCAAGCAGATTCCCTTATTCTCATTCTTAACTTTCGCGTTTCCTTCCGGAAGAGCTTCCTATTTCCTTGTATGTCCTTATTCATTCATCTTCCTAAACTGTTCATTTACCTCTTGTTTTCTCCTACGTATAAACCTGAGTGTCATTTCTTTTTTCTTCCAGATATAACTTCCAAACATCTTTCTTTTTGAAACTTCATCATTTGCTTTTAAGTACATTCAACACGCTTCTTTTTTACCTTTAACGCTTTCATCACCTCTTCATTCCACCATTCGCTGTTTAACATCTTACTTCCTACTTTTTAGCACATCCACACACTTTCCTTTGCACTACTAAACAATTGCTTCCTTCATTTTGCCCCCATATAATATATATATTAATATATATATTCTTTAATATATATAGTCATATATATATATATATATATATATATATATTATATAAATTATATATCATATATATATATATATATATATATATATATATTACATAATATATATATTATATATAGTACTATATATATATATGATATATATATATTAAGTACGTATATATATAAATTATTATATATTTAATATAATATAATATGATATATATATATTATACTAATATATATAATATATATATATATATATTATATATTAATATTACTATATATATATATATATATATATATATTTAATATATATATATAAACTATATGTCTCACTTTTAGCATGGTTCCCAGCACTCTCACAATCAAACATAAATAAACTACAAATCTCTCAAAATACAGCCCTTAGAATTATCAAAGGTTGCACTAAAACCACCCCAATCCAACATTTACGCGACGAAACCCCCCATCTCCACACACCTGGAGATGGTGGGGGGGCAATAATATCAGAAAACCCGAAATCCAACCCACCCTTGTCACCAAATTCTTTCCAATCCCCCTCGACAAAGAACTAAAATCTTCCCCTCCTCACCCACAGTCCTCCGTTATGGGCCTGATATAAATGATACGATCTCCGCTCCTGCGGCTGTAGCGGATGCGTTTGGTTATAGCTTTGCTAGCCACTCTCATTCCACTACATTTTGAAACCTTTTCAAAAGCTCTACTGCACTTTGATCTTCCCTAGGCTAGATATACCTACAACCGGTATTTTTACACTTTTGCAGAGTGTCAACCGCATTGGCAAATAGCAAAGACCATGCCCTTGGTCCAGACATGATTTCGTACATCATACTTCGGCATTAGCATTTTTGATGGATCTATATAACAGAATCTGGATCGAATCTTTTTTTCCATCTATTTGGACTGCAGCTTTTGTAATTCCTATTCCCAAACCTGGAAAAGATCCGAAGTTGGCAGACAACGAAAGAATGGAGAAATGGTTTCTGGCCGCTTACATCCCTGTTCTGGAGAGCCGTCAAGCTTTCTCGAACTTCCAGATTGGTTTCCGTAAAAATCGTTCGACTGCGGACCCCCTGGTAAAACTAGACAATGACATCCGGGAAGCCTTCCCAACTTTTGGGATGGTTCTTGGTGTCTTTTTTGACCTTGAAAAAGCTACGAACAACGTGGAGAACTGGGATTTCTCCTTAAACTCCATTCGCTCGGTTCCGCGGAGGCCAACTCCCTCTTTCATTAAAGTACTCTTCTTGTCAAACAAATCTATCAGGTTAGCGTGCTCTCTCCTATTTTCTGTCACGCCACTTACTCTGGATTGAAGGCGTTCTCAGGGTAGTGTTAAGTGTATACTATTTGCTTCGGTTTTAATGATATGTTACCTTTCGTATCCCAGCGACTGTTCAATTTTTCTCTCTATGTAGATGACCTTGCATTATACATACCCGGTGCCAGGCTGCCTTTTCTCGAACGGCAACTTCAACTAGCTATTGAAATTATTTCACAATGTGGTAACTCCCATGACTTCCATTTTTCTCCCACCAAAACCTCAGCAGTGGTTTTTAAGAAAAAAGGGAATCGAAGAATTGCCACCTTCTTCCAGCGAACCTAACTTATACGGTTCGCCAATTCCCGTTACTTCACAGGTCAAATTCTAGGGCTCATTCTAGATGACCACATTAACATATGCACCACATATTAAACACCTGAAAACAACAAAATCTTGGGGCGCTGATCGCAAGTCCCTTTTACGCCTCTACATCGTCCTAATCCGATCGAATCTGGACTATGGCTGTGCAGTCTACGGCCAGACCACAACACTACTACACCTATTAGATCCCATCCAAAACGAGGCGATCCGAATCTCCAATGGAGCCTTCCGATCGTCCCCCCGGGTGAGCCTTGAAGTTTAAGCCAACGTGATGCCACTCTCTCTTCGAAGAGAATACATTATGTGTACAAGCTATCTTCGTTTCCAAGCCTATCTTTCGGTTTCCAAACCTCCAATACCGTCTGCTCTGACACAGATTCTGCAGAAGATACCTCAGAATCCCAATTACTGGCCATTTGCAAACACGGTTCATAATATCCTAAATTTCCTTAACATCCCCTTGCAAAAGGTGCTGCCTTTCTCTTACGACGAAGGGCAAACACCTTGGCTATTCCCCGCTCCCCACCATTGCTTGGCTCTGACCTCTCTTTCCAAATCTAGCCATCCGGCTGCCTTGTTAAAAGCATCATTCCTGTCTCACTCCTCAGTCCATGATGAGTTTACTCCAGTGTTTACTGATGCGCTCTGAAACATGGAACGAGTTGTGGGCGCATCTTGCCTGTCTTTCCTGACCGCCAACCTTTCCCATACCCTCCCCCTCATTGTTTCAATTTTTTACGGCAAATATATGGCTATAATGACTTGCCTTTCTCGAATTTCTAATCCTTAACCAAGATCACACTTATATTGTCATTTTATTCAGATTCGCTCAGCGTGCTTTACAAGCGCTTTTAAAACCCCTTTTTCTTAAAAATCAATTGGATTGCTGTACATACTCAATTGTTGATCTGCTTCCATTCCTGCTATGCAAACAAATTCATTTTATGTTGGATCCCCCTCATGTAGGGATAACTTGCAATGTAATCGCTGACAGAGAGGCCAAAATGGCCACCTTCTCTTTTCGGATTTGTTCCAGGTACCTCCCGGATGCCATTCGACAAGGCTACCTCCCATCAACCGATTACTATCCTGCTCTCCGACAATTTTTTCGATCTTGTTGTCAAGAGCGTTGGACGAATGATCAGCGGGGAGCGAAACTTAGAAATTTAAAGCCGATCATCGGGTGAGTGGTCTTCCTCCCACCGACGATATCGCTTACACGAGGGATACTTGCACGCCTTCCGTATTGGTCCACACCAATATATCACTCACAGTCACTATTATGTCACGGGAACCCCGTCCTCCCATTTGCCAAAATTTTGCCGTTGCCACACCCCTCAATCTGTTCGCCATATCTTCATTGATTGTTCTCATCTTGACCCTATTCGCCGTAACCATATTTTCTTGTATCTTCAAGAAGTGAATATTCTTTATAACATTTGATTTTGTTATGAAATCTTAGGACTATAATTTTATTTAGTTTTTATTTATTTTTGATTGATTGAATATTCATTTCCTCATTCAAATCTTTCTTTAACACTTGAAGCATATATATTACGGGGCCCTCCCATGGTACTGATTTTTCAGCCCAGTATGGCGCTTTTTCTGTGGCCGCCCATGGTGGGATCCTGTACACTGACTCAAAAAAAATAAATAAATAACAGAATCTGGATAGAATCTTCTTTTCCATCTATTTGGACTACAGCTTTTGTAATTCCTATCCCCAAACCTGGGAAAGATCCGAAGTTGGCGGACAACCAAAAACCAATTTTGCTGACCTGTAATTCCTGTAAATTAATGGAGAAAATGGTTTCAGGCCGCCTTTCCCCTGTTCTGGAGAGTTGCCAGGCTTTTTCAAACTTCCGGGTTAGTTTCCGCAAAAATCTTTCGACCGCGAATCCCTTGTTAAAACTTGAGACCATGACATTCGGGAAGCCTTCTCAACAGGTGGGATGGTTCTTGGTGCCCTTTTTAATCTTGAAAAAGCTTATGACACAACGTGGAGAACTGGGGTTCTCCTTAAACTCTATTCGGTAGGTTTCCGTAGACAACTAGCTCTTCATTAAATGCCTTCTGTCAAATAGATCCATAGTTTCGGTGCTCTTCTATTCTGTCACGCCACTTTACTCAGGATGAAGGCGTTCCGCAGGATAGTGTTCTAAGGGTATTACTATTTGCTCTCGGATTTAATGACATCGTTACTTCTATACCAGCGATGGTCAATTTTTATCTTATGTTGATGACCTTGAATGAATTGATGATTTTGAAATTAATTAATAAATTTACAACAATGCGATTATATATATATATATATATATATATATATATTATATATATTATATATATATATATATATATTATATATATATATATATATATTCATATAGTATCACTATATTATATATTATTATATATAATATATATATTATATAATCATATAATATAATATATATATTCATATTTATTTGTACAGGACCCACCGCGGCTCACAGAGAAGCGGCCACACTGGGCCGAAAAATCAGCACCATGGGAGAGCCCTGTCATATATATGCCTTTAAGTTCTCAAAGGGAGATTTAATGGGGCGAAATGAATATCATTCATCAGTCAGAAATAAAAAATCAACTAAATAAAATGACCTAAATAGCCAAAATCGATATAGAAATATTTGACTTTCTGAAGAATACAAGAAATAGAGTTACTGCTAAAGTGGGAAGATTCGGACAAGATCATGGGATAATCTATTCAGGAAGTTTATGGACCGTAAAGTTAGGAAAACGACGACGCACGATAGGTCAGATGGCGAACAATCACATGAAGATGATTGGCGAACAGATTGAGGGGTGTGACAACGGGGCAAATTTTGCAAATGAAAGGAGGATTCTAAGATATGGAATTTTAAGTGATATTAGCGTGGCCAATACGGAGGCGTCCAAGTATCACCTGGTGTAAGCGTTTTCGTCTGTGGGAGGAAGACCATCACCAATATTTCGGCTATGCGTATTCGAGTTCGTTCCCTGCCTGATCGCTTCTTCCAGCATTCTTGCCAAATAGAGATCGGAATCCTTGTCGGAGAGCAGGGTAGTAATCGGTTGATGGCGAGGCAGCCTTGATGTAATGGCATACGGGAGGTACCTGGAACAACTCCGAAAGGAGGAGGGTTGGCCATTTTGGCCTCTCTGTCAGCGATTTCAGTGCCAGTTACTACATGAGAAGGGCTCCAACATAAAATAATTTGTTTGTTACGGGAGTGAAGCAGCCGAAAAAATTTATTATGTACAGGTGGTAATATTGTGTGTTTAGAATAAGAGGTTTTAAGCGCGCTGAGCGAATTTGAATAAATGATGACATAAGAGCTCGACTTGGTTAAGGATTAGAATCGAGAAAGGGCAATCATTATAGCCCATTAATTCTGCCGTAAAAAATTAATTGAAGCATACGGGGGGAGGGTATGGGAGAGGGTTTGCGGTCAGGAAAGACAGCAGATGCACCCACACTATGCCCTGTTTTAGAGCCGTCAGTAAAACACTGGGACGTAAATCATCACTGAACTGCGAATAGACAGGAATGATCGCTTCTTTAAACAAGGCAGTCAGATGGCTAAGATTTGGAAAGAGAGTCAGAGCAAGCAATGGTGGGAGCGCAAGGGAATAGCCAAGGTTGTTCGTACCCTTTTTGCAAAGAATGTTTAGCGAAATTTAGGATTGTTTATGAAACCGTCGTTTGCAATATGGCCAGTAATGTGGGTTCTGAGTATCTCCTGCAGAATCGGTGACAGAGCAGAGGTATTGGGGTGTGAAAACGAAGATAGCTTGTACACATAATGTATTTTCTTCGAAGAGAGAGAGAGTTGGGCATCTCGTAGCTTCAAACTTCAAGGCTCACCCGGGGTGACGAATCGGAAGGTTCCAGTGGAGATTCGGATCGCCTCGATTTTGGATGGGATCCAATAGGTTGTAGTAGTGTTGTGGACGTCTGGCCGTAGGACTGCACAGCCATTAGACAGTTTCGATCGATAGGGCGATGTAGAGTCGTAATAGGGCTTGCGATCAGCCCACAGATTTTGACGGCAAGATTGATGGCGTAACAGGTCAAGTCGCACGATAACAAGTTGTTTTTAGGTGTTTTAATATGCGGTGCATATGTTAATGGTCATCTAAGAATTAGTCCTAGAAATTTGACCTGGAAGTAAACAGGAATGGCTGTTGCAACCGTATATAAGGTTAGATTTTGCTGATAGAAGAGATGGTGGCAAGTTCTCTCGATTTTTCTTTTTTCTTTAAAAAAACACTTCTGAGGCTTTGATGGGAGTTACCACATTGTGAAATATTCTCAATAGCTAGTTGAAGTTTTCTCGTTCGATAAAAGGCAAGCCTGTCACCCGGCTATATATAACGCTAAGGTACATCGACATTAGAGAGGAAAATTGAACAGTCGCTGGGATAGACGGTAGACTTATCATTAAATCCGGAGCAAAATCAGTAGTACACTTAGAACACTATCCTGAATGCCTTCATCCGAGTAAAGTGGCGTGACAGAATTGAAGAGCACCCCGAACCTGAACAGATCTGTTTGACAGAAGGATTTGATGAAAAGAGGGAGTTGTCCGCGGAAACCGAGCGAATGGAGTTTTAAGGGAGAATCAGCCAATTTCTCCACGTTGTGTCGTTAAGCTTTTTCAAGGTCAAAAAAGACACAAGAACCATCCCAAAAGTTGGAAGGCTCTCCCGGATGTCATGGTCTAGTTTTACCAAGGGGTCCGCAGTCGAACGATTTTTACGGAAACCAAACTGGAGGTTTGAGAAAGCTTGGTGGCTCCAGAACAGGGAGAAAGCGGCCAGAAACCATTTTCTCCGTTGTAATATACAGGAATGACAGGTCAGCCGAAATTGGTCTTTGGTTTGGTATCCGCCAACTTTGGATTCTTTGCAAGTTTGGGGAAAGGAATTACAAAACTGTAGTCCATATAGATGGGAAAGAAGATTTGATCCAGATTATATATTATATATAGTTATATAGATCCGGCAAAAATGCTAATGCCGAAGGATGGATATGACCGGAGCATGATGTGTTACCAAATTTGATGTCTGGGACCCAACGTAGCACCGTCTTTTGCTATTCGCCAATGCGTTTGTGATTACTCTGCCAAGTGTTAAAAAGAACGTTGCTAGGTATGAATTTCTCTCGCCTGTTGAGATACTGGCCAGTGCTGTGTCAGTTCTCTGTTTTTTGAAAGGCCAGTGTAGTGCGGAAGTGTCAAACACAGCGGCCGGGGGCCGCCATGCGGAACCTTCAAGCTTTTCCATGTGGCCCAGCCCATAACAATTTGAAAATTTCAAGAAAATTTATTTTTTGAACTCTTATCAAATTATTAATCAACATATATATAGTATATTATTATATTATATATAATATATATAAATAATATATATCAATATATATTAATATATATATATATTATATTATAATATATCGTATATATATATATATATAATATATATATATATGGATGATCTAATTCTTCAATGAATATTCTGTTATTTATATATATATATATATATATATATATATTATAATATAATATATATATTATATTATACTTAGTTATTAATATATATTATATATATATATATTATATATGCTAATTTCAGGGTCTAATATTTAATATGTATAATCAATTATTTAATCCCCTAGTTAATTCACACGATGGATTTAATAAACTTTCTTTACTAAAAACATTTATTTAGATTGTTATTTTAAATAAAATGTTTTAGTAAAGAATGTTCTATGTAAATTATCCATCGTTGTGTGAATTACAACTTAGGGTATTAATGTAATTGTGTATGATAATTAATATTATACTATATAATATATTGATAAATATATTTATATATATATATTATATATATATATTATATATATATATATAGTTATGTATATTATTATATTAGTATCATATATATATATTATATATATAAAATATATATATATATATTAATTATTATATATTATATACGTATATATATATATATATATATTATATATATATATATATTATATATTATATACTATATATATATACTATATTATAATTAATATATTATAATAATATATGATATATTATATATATTATATATATATATTATATATATGATTGATAAAAATAACCGCCCTATGATAATTCACCCTGGCTGGGATTGAACCTTCGTGGCCCCTATCAGATGAACGCGATGACCTGCTTGCCCACTTCGCCAGATGCGACTAAAAGAAGAGCGTTGTCAATCTTCCTGTGACTTGAATCATAGCACCCCACCTGCAGGATATTGCACGCTCTTCCCGTCCACACTCGGGAGGCAGGGTCAGCAGAGCCACGCACAAGGTTGAAAAACAGTAAGTGAGTTTGACGTGTTCTTCTTTGTATGTCCATCACGCTGGGCGTAGTGGTCAAACACATACGCGTTTACATTTCTGCTAGGGTCCAGGTTCAATCCCACCAGGTGATTACTTTAATTAACACTGCCGAGTTTGGAGATTTGAAGGCTGGATAACAGTTTACGCATAGTATATATATTATATATATATATATATATATTTATATATTATATATATTATTATATATATAATATTATATATATTTTATATATATATATATTATTTATAATATATATATATATATTATATTATATGAGTATAAGTATGGTTACATAGGTAACCGTTATCGCGATAAAATATCGCGATAATTTATCGCGATAACGATTTCGGGTTATCTGTTATCCGATATA
>JABUQX010106243.1:0-30258 GCA_015478945.1 Trachelipus rathkii | reverse complement strand
ACTTAAAAATGCTTAGGTCTAAAAAATTTCGGCGCGATGGCCCCCTGCCCCCCCCCTGGATTACGCCACTGTTATATATATATATATTATATATATACTATATATATATATATAGTATATATATATAAGTATATATAGTATATATTATATATATATATCTGCTATATATATATAATATATATATATATATATATAATATATAAGGGACGTATACACAGGGTAGGCAGGGTAGGTAGCTATTACCCAATAGTTTTTGAGTTTTATATGAAGAAATTAATGTAAAAAAAATTAAGAATTTATTAAGAATTTATAATAAAAGTGAAAAAAAAGCTGCTTTGCATCGTAAATTTAAAGAAAAACAACCACAAAATAATACTAATAATAAATATTAAATTCATTTAGAAATTTTTGTTCCTACTCGGATCTTACAAGTAAAATTCTATGCTACGGACGGAAGAGTTACGCCATTTTTTATATAATATTAGAACGCAACGGGCGTCGTCTGTCCTACCTTCCTTTTGCAATCGAAAATATCTGAAACTTTTCGCCCCCCCCCCCCCCCCCCTTCACTTCCGTAAATTCTACGAAATTTTTATGAAAAAGTACGAGAAGGTCCTGGCAATTTCAGTTTGTTTGAAATCATAGTAACAAATGTGTCCGTATTAAATATAAATATTATTAACTTTATTTAAGTGTTTTTTAACCTTTATATAATTAAAATATTTGAAATAATGCATAATGAATTACAGATTTATATTTAAAAAAATAAAGCTTTAAAACTTATCTACAAAACAACAGCTTTATTTTAAAATTCTGTAGGCATAAATTAAAATAGTTTTCAAATTACATACAAAGAAACATAGACTCACAAATAAAAATCATTTGAAATGTACTTTAAAATTAAGTCTATTTCGTAAATATAATATAGTATCAAGCTTTGAGTTATACATCAAAACCTCACATCAAGAATATTATTTTATTCGAACGTCACAAATATACTTTCATACAATTATAGTTACGTATTATAATTATTAAATAGGTTTTCGCCGTTTTTTATTAGCGTACATATAATAGATATACTATATATATATATATATACTATTATATAAATATATATATATATATATATATTATATAAATATATATATATATATATACTATATATATATATATCATCTATATAATAATATATATATATATGATAATAATATATAATTATAATAAAATATATATATATATAATAATATAAACTATAAGAATATATATATTAATATAATATATAATATATATATTATATATATATAAACTTCTCCAACACCTTAGCCAGTATTAAAAACCCTAACAGCATACTTTATATTCCTATTAAAAGTACACTTTAATTCGATTAATTTCCCAAAACCATCTCCTTTTCATTCTGTATATCATTTCACGAGGGAATATTCATTTACAAAATTTAGTTTTCATTCCTGTTCATCTTACCAACATTAACCTGCACTCGACCAATTTTCCTCTCTACATGGGAATAGG
The DNA here is from genome assembly GCA_015478945.1 of Trachelipus rathkii. Classification (NCBI taxonomy): domain Eukaryota; kingdom Metazoa; phylum Arthropoda; class Malacostraca; order Isopoda; family Trachelipodidae; genus Trachelipus; species Trachelipus rathkii. The sequence goes on along the minus strand of JABUQX010106243.1, from coordinate 28,731 downwards.
TTATATTTGTAATTAAAGAAAAAAAGGATTGCTTGAAATTAAAACTTCGGTGCAGAAAGTCACATACAGCTTCACACACCTACACACACACAACACACACACACACAAAACACACACACACACACCACACACCACACACACACACACACACACCACAACACACACACACACACCACAGACGTGTAAAAGATTTCTAATCTCAGTGAAAATTATTATCCTTTTTATATCATTAATTAATGATAAGATAATGTGTTTATATAGGTATTGCATAAAAAATTTAACGTATTTAGGTATTATATTTATAATTCTTTACAAAGTCACATTCTAAAATAAATCTTTATGTTAAGTGGCAACTTATTTTTTATTTTTCGGTTCAGAGGATTTGAATATTTATTATTGAAAATTATATTATTATTATTATTATTATTATTATTATATTATTTTATTATATTATATTATGATTATTATTATTATTATTATTATTATTATTATTATTATTATTATTATATTATATTATTATTATTATTATTATTATTATTATTATTTAATTTAGTTGATGTATAACAGCAGTTGTAATTCTTTCAAACCATAATCCACGTGTTTCAGTTCAAAATCTGTAACTTTTCAGAGAGGAATTATTTTATATTAAAAAATAACTTAAAACAAAAGTTACGAGTTCCACCTAAGCGCTGTCGTGTTTTTTTATTTCTGTTTCTGACTTATTAATTAAGAAACATTGGTCAGAAGTCATCATCTACCAATAAAAGTGAGTACGTTAATTATCATTGGTTTATTATTCAGAAAACATTTAACTTAAGGTACCATTTGAATACTTTTACAGAAATTCTATAATTTTTAATGTTTTAATAAAATGAAATATTTTCAGGCCTAAATATACAATTATTTTTTTGTCTTGTCTGTAATTCAAACATCCTCCATTCGATAATAAATTTTGTTTTGTAATTTTCACTTGTCTACCTCGAAAGCATTGTATTATTTAAATCGTTTTTTGCAATTTGTGCTACGAAACGTAAGAAAATGCTCGAGGTTATGTGCTCCGTTTTTGTAAAATTATGCGCAAAAAGTCGCAAGAAATGGATTACCAACGTAGGAATTTCCTTAATCTGTAAATTGCATTTCTGTGTTGGCCTTATTAGAAATGTGCTTCAGCAAATGTAAGAACAGAGGGAGGTATATACACCCTCAAATTATCTTAGCTCCTTACTTACATCGATAAGAAAGGTCTGTGCAGATACTTTAAAAATTATAAAATTGTGTAAAAATATTTTTGTGGTATTCATATTTTTTCATGTATGATATATTTCTAAAAGAAATCAAATGCATAATGTTTCAACTAGTGCGGTCAGGCCGTGTTAAGTGATGAGTTTATTCAATAAAAATCAGCTAAATCTAATTTCTTTCCGAAAACAATGAACTCCATCACAATATTTAATTAATTACTTGTGATATTATAACATTGTTATTTTTTAATTCGTTTAATTCCAAATCGCCGGCTACCATCATAAAAAACTGATTCCAATTGTGTGTAAACAAAATTAAACCACTCCCCTAAGAAATCGTGGTCGTATAAACAAGAAATTCATGGCAATACTATGTAAACACCTTTTCCAGCGTAAGCAAAAGATGACAAGTATTTACTTTACAAGTAGGGATGCCGAAGAGTATCGATATATATATATATAAATATATAATATTATATATATATATATATAATATATATATATATATTTATATATATATATATATATATATATATAGTATATATATATATATATTATATATATATATGTGTGGTGTGTGTGTGTGTGTGTGTGATGTGCCAGAACTGACCCCGCCCCCCTCGTTCAACTATATTTCTCTATGTCTCAATACTAGCACTTTCCTCAGTGTTGGAAGCACGCACAAGCCAACCTTATTCCGAAAAAAGAAAAGCCGCTCTGATCCTTCTAACTATCGCCCTATAGCTCTTACTTGTATTCTATCTTAAATCTTTAAACTCTCTCAACTCCATTTCTTAGACATCTGGAACTCATTCACTTCTCGAGTCGCCAGTACGGATTCGCGCTCGAGGTCTATTGCGATATACTTTCCTATCTTACTGATTTATGGATTTCCGCGCCTTAGGAAACTACGCGGGAGACTTTTCGTGGTGCGGCTTTGACTATTCAAAGCATTGACCTGTATGAGCACGCTCACTGCTCTCACAGCTCCCTCCTTTGGGGTTTCCTCCTTCTCTTGCTTAATTATGTCTAGCTTTCTTCAAATCGCCAATATCGCTGTTGTTGATGGGCGACTCATCTTCCTTTCTGTTCAATATGGGTTCCTCAGGGTTCCTGTTTATCTCCACTTTCCTTACTTCATTTAATGATCTTCTCACCTGCACATCTAACTCTATCACTCATATGCCTGACTCGACCCTTCATTTCTTCAACTCATTTCATTCTATCCTTCTTTTACTTCTAGAATTGCCTCTCGTCTAATCTCTATCTCGCTGATCTGGATAGAGTATTCCGGGTGGGGTCGTCTGAACCTTGTGAATTCAATTCTTAAAACTCAACTTCGACAAATCTCCCTCTCTAAGACACCTTCAACTTTCTATCTCTTTCGACGTTCTCTCGTCTCTCCCTGTGACAATATAAACATCCTTCCTTAACATAACCAAAAAAACTGTCTTGGAAACCTCCACATCACAACGGTGCTAGGGGCCTCAAAGAAACTGGGAGTTCTGTTTAGACTGCGAGACTTTTTTTCCTCTTCTCAGTTGCTCCAGCTATACAAGGGCCTCATCCGCCCTTGTATGGAGTACTGCTCTCTAATTCATATCTGGGGGGGCTCCTGTTCAACCCTGCTTTTGGATAGAATTAGTCAAAGGCCAAAAGCTTATAAACTGTTCTTTACTTTCCAAGTTCCTTGACCCTCTATCTTTCGCCCGATGTTGGTGCTTTATCTCTTTTCTATATGACCGCAGTGGCAGGGCTCGAGGGAGCTAATCACTCGCGTACCTCCACTTTTAAGGTCGCCCTCGTAGAACTAGGGTGCTTTTCTGCACATGAGTTTTGTGTTGATGTAGGTAACTCCAGGCTAGTTCTCTGCGGTGCTTCCTTTTTTCCTGCCACATCTGTTCTGTGGAATTCTCTTCCATCTTCTGTGTTTCCTGCTGAATTTAATCTCCCACACCTCAAAGCCTGCGTCTGTGCTCATCTACCTAATTTGCGATAGTTGTTTGACTTCTGAGGCGTGTGCAACACCCCCTCCTGAATAGGGCTCTGCCCGTGAGTGGCTGTGACAACTGTAAATATTATATATTTATTACTATATATATATACTATAACTATATATATAATAATACTATATATATATATATATATATATATAATATATATATTATATAAATATATATCATGACGTAGCTGAAGATTACAATTGATAGGCAGTGTAATATATTATATATATATATATATTATATATATTATATATATATATATATATATAACTTAAATATATAGTATATATATATATTATATATATATATAATATATAAATATATATATTATATTACATAATATAAAAATATCCTATATATACTAATAGTATATATATATAATATATAATAGATTTATTATATATATATAATATATTATATATATATATATATATATAAATATATATATAATATATATATATATATAATATATATAATATATATATATATATATATATATATATATATATAATATATATATTATATATATATATATATTGTATACAGATATAGTATATAATATATATATAATTATAATATAATATATAATATATATAATATATATATATATATATATATATTATAATATATATATGATACAGAATATTATTGCCTTTGGATGTTGTTTAGGAAACTAAGAATGTAGGCCTTCCAGATTTTTAAAATTAAGTTGTGATCCTTGAGATAAGCTTTTAAAGCATATTTCAATATAAAAATCCATACTTGCTTTCCATTATACATATTTTAATTATATATATAATATTATAATATATATATATATATATATATATATATAATTATATATATATATATATAATATTATAATATATATATTATAATATATATAATATATTATATTATATAATTATATTATATACAGAATATATTGCCTTTGCATGTTATTTGGAAATTAAGAAATGTAGGCCTTCCATATTTTTTAAATTAAGTTGTTGTTCTTAGATAAGCTTTTAAAGCTATTTTTCAATATAAAATCTATACTTGCTTCCATTATACACTATTTTAATTATTTTAATTATATAAAGGTAAATATCACTTAAGTAATGTTAATAAAGAATTTTTATTTAATAACCAAACAATTTACAAAATGCAAGGATTTCAAACTAAAAACTGTTGTTGCCATGCTTTTGACACGTAACAGAAACTTATCGCCTACTATATATATTATATATAATATATATATATATATATATATATATATATATATTATATATATATATATATATATATATATATATATATATATATATAGTATATATATATTAGAGAGAGAGAGAGAGAGAGAGAGAGAGAGAGAGAGAGAGAAATTCAAAATTCTTTACAAATGTTATATCGTGCATTCACTGGGTGAACGAAAATTTCGTACCAGCGAATTTTCGTATTTTTCGCTCGTACAGCAAGGTATGACGCTTGGCCAAGTCCCTATAATATTATATGAATATGAAGATCTATGTATGCCCATAGCTTGGAATTACTCTTAAGAACAGAGTAGGAAAAAAAATTTCCAAATGAAGTAATTATTTTAATTTATTACTAAAGTAGTTGCTTTTCTTTAATTATTTTATAAAATCAGTTTCTTTTTTCTTCACTTTCAAAAAAATGTAATAATTATTTAACTTTACCATTTTAAATTATTAAAAAAGACTCAAAAATATTGGGTAGTATCTACCTACCCTGCCTACCCTATGTATACGCCCCCTGAATATACTTATATATATATATTATTATATAAATATATATATATATATATATATATTATTATTATATATATTATATATATATATATTTATATAATATATATATATATATATTAAATAAATATATATTATATATATATACCACATATTATATATATATATATATATATATAATATATATATATATATAATAATAATAAATATATTATATATATATAATATATATATATATATGATATATATATATATATATATATATATATATATAGATATGTATAATATAAGTAGTATATAGTATTAAATAATATACTATGAGATAAATATATGTAATATTATATAGTAAATATAAATAATAATATATATATATAGTATATATATATAATATATTATATATATATATATATAATTATATATAAACCTAGTATATTTATATAATATGTAGAAGTAATTATCTGATTGAATTAAAAAAGATAAATAATAACTTTGTCAATAACTTACCTCGAACTGTAAAACAACATCCCATATGGCCCAGCCCCCGCCCCATTGACAATTCCAAGCATCAAACACCTTTTTATGATTCTCAATCTATAACCTAACAGTATCCCAGTCTATCTAGTTAAGTGGGCACCAGCCGCGTGTAGAATGTTGACAGAAAAAATATCTATACTTAACTCACCGACTTATCCTCTTTGAGACTCATTCAAGCTGGAACAACGGATTGACCGAGTTCTCTTTACCTTATGTGAAACAATTCAGATAGTACTTTTACCAGCAAATGAAACCGTTTTGTGATCAATCTTTTGATCACTAAACCAATGTCTCTTAAGACTTAAATCAGTAGCTAGTTTGAATATTAAATAATGAAAAGAAGAAAACACCGTTGAAAATCATTTAACAATGCTAAGGAAAAATTTTAGAAACTATTTTAATAAAAAAAAAATGAAAAATGTACTGTCTTACAAACTAGGTTTTATATTTCCATGATATATAGCCGGATGTCATTTAGATATCCGTATATATATACGCACGCAAATATATTTATAACATACTAAAATATATCGATTATATTTAATATATTATATATACTGAAAACTTCTACAGGTATTATATATCCATGAAATGTAGCGGATGTACATATAGTAGCGGATATACATACGCACCGCACTATATAGTACCAAAAAAAAATACTACTAGGTATATATATATATATATATATAATATATATAATATATATATATATATATATATATATTATATTATATATATATATATAAGATAAATCTACTAACATATATATATATATATAAATATGATTAAATATTATCGTCTAAATATCAGATATAAATAAATGGAAATATCAACACAAAATGCCTTACAATATATTTACATATAAATCTTAGCCTAAATATATTAATATATATCATAAAACATATATAGCTTATCTATGTTCAACTGATAATATATAATTATAATAACTAAATATATTTATTAAACAAATTTAATAAAAATTAAATAATATATGTATAAACTGAATTTTTTATTTCTATGCAAAACAGCATAATTGATGAAATATTACTTGTAAATTATATGCTTACAAAGAATTACTTAAGAACACGATTTGTCAATGGTGTACAATGAATGCAATCCCAGCTGATCAAAACAGCTGACTTTCTAAGCAAAAGTTGCCAATAGTAATTAACAGAGAACCTAATTTTTATATATATATATTATGTTATAATAAATATATGTCGTTTCAACGTAAATATAAAAATATATGTAAACTTTTTAATCAGTGTTGGTGTGAGTGATAGGTGCCCATAAATACAAGAAAATTCTTTCTCTATGTATATAATAATATTAATAATTCAAATAATGTAAATATTTATTCTTTCTTTATCTGCTGTTGACATCACTTGTTCAATGTCAGGACTCTATGCATTTGCATATTACAATCAACAGAACGACACTTTTGTACTAAAACAGCGGGTAAAGCAACACAATTATACTTGCACGAATTAACAAAATTTACTTCTTTAACAATAAATAACTTTTATATAAAACTTAATATTGGGTTTTATTTTTACTCAATGAATAAACTGGAAAACATTTAAAATACGTAATTAATTTGTTAAGAGATTTCCACATGGAAAACTACAATACCTTAATTGCATTTAAAAACATTAGCACAATTAATAGAATCAAATATAAAATAATACACCTCACAATTTACAAGACATGCAACACTTGTAAATTTAATAACTAACATCGACATACACAGCACATACAAAGCGCCCACAACAAACCACTGTGATAACAACACTTTTGATTAGGTACGCGAAAATAAAAGCAAAAGATATAAAAAAATAAATGTACATTAATACAAAACCTCGTCAATTTTGAGTCCATGTAAACCCCTAGCCTATCTATATTCTATACAATTCTTACCATAAATTAAATACAATGATGTATCCCACTTATTGAGGATTTTTAGTTAAAGCACATCTATTACTACACATTCAGCAGGACCGAAAAAATAATTCATTAATTTCTTTTAGACTATACCCAAGAATATCTCACTGGTATCTGTTCCTCTCACAAAGAAAATATATCTACCACAATGTTCTATGCTATATAAAAACCGAAACCAATACAAACGGACAAAACCCGAATTTTTACATTGTAGAGATCCACCTAAGCACTCCCAAAATTCAAAACATACCCTCTCCAAAATAACCACTACATATTCCATACACATTTATAATATAATGCGTTAGTAACCTATAACATTAAAAATAATTAATAATAATAATAATAATAATAATAATAATTAATAATAATAATTAATAATAATAATAATCACATAATTAACATTATAAATTATTCCATAGCACTTGCAAACACAAACCAAATCAAACTCCACGCGTGTATTCAAAGATACCTGATATAGAATAGTTCTCCACCCGAAAAACGTACAGTAGTGTTACTAATATTGTTATAGTTTGGCTGTTTACTAGTTACCTCTAGAATCACGAGGATCAAATCAGTAAATCAAACTATGAATTACAAATAAACACATCATTACACTTAACCACCCAACTGTTCCTTAATCAGATTGATGCAGCCCGCGTGCGAAAAATGATACACCCATATACATAGAAAATGAAAGATGAAATACACAATGACAATGCTCCAATTGGCTTTATTCAATAATTAAATAAGAAAGTACCAAGAGGTTATTGTGATAAACGATGTAATGTACTCGGCATTACGATCTTATGGACCCACCCTTTGAGCAAATGTGTAATTGTGTTATGACACATGAATCTAAAACATGATGACTCTATTCTTATATCTGTACTTTCTACACTTAGCATTTCAGAATATAGGACCAGTTATGTTGTTGTCTGTGTCATATTACAGGCTTAATTGAAATAGTCATTGATCGACAATATATCTCATCACCCACTAATGTGGTTATAGGGCAAATTGTACATTTATCCATATTCGTGAAGAACATCACAAGAGTAGTCAGTGTATTCGCAGCATGGAGTCACAGAGATATAATTTTACATACCCCTAAACTCTATATTTAACACACAATCAAGATTAATCAGACTCAGATTACTTTACACTTTGTCATTTTTGTTGTAGACCAAATTCTTGCCATTAAAAAGCTCTGTAGAATTTTTATACTCTTATCAGATGCACATACAAGCTACACACCCTATCTGAATATTCTTGCTTATTACAAACCCTCTAAATGTACAGTTTTCTCTCTCCAGCCTATCAAATCCCTCTGCTGATCCGTAAGCGGAGAATATTCTCCTGATCTACTCGTCTCAAATCCTTCTCCCACCATAGATACTCACATATCAATTCTTTCGTAGGCCAGTCAAATGTCTAGCATCTAGCTATTCGCTCAACGTCTGCGTACTTCCTCTTCTTCACTTCTGATACAAGCAACTACATCACTCCTATGACACAACAAGAAATATGGTTCTCACAGAGACAAGGGACCTCTTCATGCAGAGACTTCGTGCCACATATACTTCCTGTATAAAATCATAATCACGAGCTTCAAATCACTGACATTATCTAGAGTCAGCTGCACATCCTAGTCCACTTCGTACAAGACAGATAATTCACCATTCGCCGGTGACTTTCATGTTGAGACTCTCAGTCCACTCTATACCATTATCTCACTACCTCCAACTATATCAGTTCACATTTTTTCCTATCTCCATCCTGACACTAACTCCATAACACTCCTTCCAAATGCAGAGTTCTCGTAAACCCATCTCACTGAATATATGCTTGTTTATTATATCCAGAACCTATTAGACTCGAAATGACTGCTATGTGCATCTCTCTAGACATGGAAACTGAGCCTCTTTGTTCAAACCTATGCATCTGCTGCACGTTTTACAACAATGACCGACTGTACCACTTCTGAGATCGTTGTCCAGTAGTCATAGTTATCACTTGAAGAACTATAAAGTTTGTCACTCTCGGCGTCTCATCTTCACTCTTTCTTTAATCGATTAATATTTATGCACATATGAACTTTTCTTATCCATCATATGAAACACGCGTTCAGCGCAGCCTTCGCTATCTTATATCTCTTCCCAACTTTACATCCTGAACGCATTGAATTCTGACTGCCCCAGTAATAATACTGAGATGACTCTTCAAACTATCTCGCGCTTGCTTCCTGAATTACCGGTCGCCAAACTTCCTACATTACACTCTGTGTAGCGTCCTCTCTTTTGAGACATCGCATCTTGTGATTACTTTAAAGTCGTTCCTCTTCAAGTTTAGTCCAGTATAATTTACTCCCTCACCATGGGTACATCTACCTTTCACCCACAGCTACCAACCAACTTACTACCACAGAATTTTTGCACGTGACTTCTATTGACTTCATAAGAAACTACTTTCAATCTTCAGCACGTTAATTCTCATCTGATGAGAAGTTATCTCTCATTATCGATTTTTCTGCAACATCTTATTATTTTCAGTGTTCTTCTTCAACTTTTATAGTTGCGGTGTTCTGTAGGTACGCGATCACTCTCTCCTTCCTGTAACTCTCCTCATATTAGGTTAACCTTAGGGACTTTTTCACATACACGATGATGCATGACTCCACTGCGTTGTTCATAACGATCTCTTTACTATAGTATGATTCGCAAAAGTTTGTGGCACTGAGCGTTTCTCCCTACTGACAAAAATCTTCACTCTCCAAACTCGCCATTTTCAAAATCATTATTTGTTGGTTAGTTCTTCTTGTGAATCTACTTTCATGCGCATCATTCACGAATGTGGACCAGGTTCATGTCATACTCTTAAGCTTATGCGCGACCTTACATTTACGAGCACTCTCACACACCGTGGTCAGACTCCCATGCGGAGTTAGGCTGATGGGCAATGCTCCTTTGACATTCCCAATAACATACACATCATAAGCCGACCCTACACAGTCAGTACGCTTGCAGGTTCGTCATACGCCCCTCAAAAGTAAGGGGTTCGAACTTTAATCGATCGCGAGTGAGCCTCTATCAACGTTCCGTTATCAACCTCAACGTTACGTTGTCACCAACATAACACTCCTTGGGTACGTATTCCTTTCGTACGATTATATATGACTGCAACCAGAATCACGGAGTGCCTGGGCACGATATCCGTTCACCGTCCCATAAGCTACAGGCATACGACACGGGGTTCCTCCGTCTACTGCGATTCCAAATGCGGCGTCGATCTTTTCATCACTCTTTGTTTAACTGGAACAACTACTGTCCATTCAAGAACCATCATCCAACCACCCCCTGTCCATCCGTACATACTATTTGATTCAAGATTTATTTTCTTATAGTATAAATAAGTTCTGTGGGCGTAAAAGTAAGGAAAAGAAAAACAAGTTTTTTATTTTAAAGACCGTTCTTCTATAACATAATAGCACCACATAGTAAGTGACACTAAGTATCTGCTCTCGACAATCCTGAGAGATATGCCCTCTCTTTGACACCTAAAAGCACGTAGTTGACCTTCTCTCGGCTCACTGCTACTGCGGCGATCGTTCTTTCTGTCGCCACTTCCACCTCCGATCCTGCTTTCATTATTAGTCGCTCGCGGTTGCTTGTTGAAAATCGCACTTTTCTGCACGTATTTGCTGAGTACAATATATCATTTGTTCAAAGTCAATGTATCACACTAAGTATATATATGCCTATCAGCTCGTTAATTTCGTGCTTGCTGACTAGTTTTCATGAGTATGTAATATCTCAAACATGCGCTCTTCTATGTTCCTTCATAAGCAACTTGCACCTATGCTCCTGTGTGCTCTCTTACTTATCGACTCCCCTCATATGCGTAGTTGCGATTTCTTGTGGTAACATCGGTATCAAATACTTGCCTCCACCGCGAATATATTACGAAAATTATCATCGCTGCGTGGTCACACAGATGCTACATTCGTGCTGAACAAAACCACCTTAAGAGCTTTCTTCTGTTATTTTTATATAAAACATCGGTTAAAATCAATTTCTTCGGTATGTATAGTTTTTATAATATTGTACATACCCGAGCATTTCCGCTGAGCCCGTAGACTCTCAATATAAAGCTACTTTTCAAACCATCGTAGGCTCTTTAATTCTTCAACAGTCATCTTATTATAAACACTGACAGCTTTTGCTTGTTAGTAATATAACACACTCGCCAATATGTCGCTCGCTTTTTACAGAGAGATATATCGTTCCCTCCGCTTTTTCTCAAACATTAAAAGATATTCTCCAATATCATTTTTCTCTCTCGAAGAAAGAAGCTTCAGTTCGGTATACTTAGCTGAGCATTAGAAGTACTAGGACCGTTATGAGACTACTTCTGATTCTTATGCACTGCGTCCATGAGTTATCGACGCGCTTTTCTTCAGCATCAAGCTTCAATCTGAAAAGAGCATTATCCTCTTTCTTGTCCTATATAACATTGAGCATTCTATCTCGCTCTAACTATTATGTAGTGCTTTTGCGCTTTCTGCTTTCACGATTCACTGACGCTTTCGGCCTCAATGCTTAAGCTTTATCCACTTTATCATACACTCAAAGACGTAGCTTATCTCCTTTGACTCTGTGAGCCGTGCGAAGTATATCTCTATATATACTTTGCCTCAAGCAGAGTCATGTGAGCATATGAGTCTTCTCATATGCTACACCAATATTTCCTCTTCCCTATCGGATAACGGCTCTATTTAGATTGCAATAAATCTACATAAACATCACTGGTTACATGTAGCCATAGTTCATATTTGTTGTTTCTACAAAATTACTATAAAATTATAATCGCTTATCACAAACAGAGTCACTTATGCAACTAATAACCATACCCCGATATTTCTTACCAAATATTTTTCAAATATTGACCTTCTATGTTTGATAACTCTTGAAAAACAAATTTCTAACCGCAAAATTATTGGTATAACTAAATTATTATTATTATATATTTAGATATATATATATATATTTTATATATATATAATATATTATTATTATATGTAATCTATATATATATAAATTTGATAAAATAAATATAAAAAAGTAATATTTTTATATTATATATATATATATAAAAATAAAGTGAACACAGAAAAACTTATTCTTACAGTTTTATATACGCAATTATCTAATGTATATATTAAAAGCATTAATACATTTGAGTATTTATTTTATATATTACTTAGTTTACAATCTGCAATAAAATTTCACAAAATAATCTTACGGGACACTAGTGTAGAATACTTTACCAATAGAACTCCAACTATATGGAAAAAATGGTGACAATCTGGGAACACAGTATATCCGCATCCGTCTTAATTTGCAATTTTAATGCCTATCAACACAATATTAATAAATATATAATATATATTTAGGTATAATATTAGCTATACTATTTATAAGATTCATAAATAAAACTATATAAAATAAAATATTACCAGTGTTTCTTTATTTCCAAACGTTATTTATTGTTGGAAAACAGTTTGTTATCCCACCAATACGCACAGACAAAAAATTAAATAACGTTTAACTTCAATTAAAACAAATAATCGAAAACGACATATATACAGTTAAAAAACAAGGTATTTAATATCAACGATAATCAATATATGCCAACGACTCTGAATATAAAGTTGCAACACTAGAACATAGTATATGAGAACAGTATTTTAACAAAAACACGACTGTCATACCTTGATTATTCAAAGATTCACAATGATATATGCACATAATAACTCTAACATACGCCTAATTCAGTATGATAAGAAGTAATAAGTCCAAATGGATAATATAAGAATCCGGACAGCACATCCAAATTTATATATAAGACTGTGTGTGATCGGATAAAAGAGTAATAAATTAATTTGTGCATAAAGACTTACACTCTGTGCCGAAACGTGTGCATTAAAACACAATCCCGCATTTGCTCAGCCCACCAGGACAAGTCTCATGCGAGTGCGAGAAACCCTTTATATATTTCTCAAGTCCTATATATTATTACGTAACCAGTATCCTAAGTACTTCTATTAAGTGGCTACCGGCCTGTAGAATGTAATTGCAGAAACAATCATATACTAAACATCTACCTAACTTATCTTCATCTTTGAGATAAGACTCTTCACAAGTGAAACAACGAATATATTTGATCACGAGTCTTTTCCTTAATGAAAAACAATTCAGATAGACACTTTCTTATCCAGTGAATGAACTCGTTTTAGTGAATCATTCTTTTATAACACTAAACATCAAATGTCTCCTTAAGATCATAAATTCAATTAGCTAAGTTGAAATTCTTTTAACAAGAAAAATGATAAAAAGACTGAGTGATGGTAATACTTAGAAGAGAACTTGTAAAGAAATTTGACACTTTAACAATATTTTCACATAAAAAAAAAAAATGAAAATTGTTATTTTGGCATATAACAGTTGGTAATTTCATTATTATCTGCAAATCATATAGCTGGAGATGTTATTATAGATATACCTTAAATATACGCCACCGCTATAATTATAGAACCTTCCCTATAGTACTAAATATTATCAGATATCGTATATTTAAAGTTAGGTCGACTATATTCACACTTATGTGAACAGAACCTATCATACAGTATTATATATCCCATGAAAAGCCGGTGACTCCAATAGGTTTACTTCTCCTCTCTCTCTCTCTATTCTACATACGCACCGCATACTATAGCTATCACAAAAAAATATACTAACAGGTGTAAGTTAAGTATATAATATATTAATATATATAAATTATTTTATAAATTTTATTATGCTAAAAAAAATAAATGAAAATATCAACATAAGTACTGATTTTACATAAAATTTAATATAAATCTTTAGATAAATAAAATTATATATTAATAATTTTTATATAATTAAAACGAGCATGTGAACAGCACTGAAGATCAAGAAAGAATAAAAATAATCAAAATTATATATTCTGTATTTGATTCGGTGAACAAGAGCTGGATGAAAAGCAAAAGAGATTCTTTTATAAAAAAATTTACTATTGTTAATTACTTATTATAACAAGATTACTCTACACACGAATTCGTCACAGGAAGTGAACAATGACAGCTGCCAATCTCCAGCTGATCAAGGAACAGCGACTTATCTAAAGCAAAAGACGGATGCTTAGGCCAAACTAATAGTAAATTAACAAAACTTAATTTATATATAATATAAATCATTTAACCAGCCATGCATTTATGATGAAAACTGGTATAACCTTAATTGTTAAACACTTTATGCTTACTAATACAAGAAAATCTTTACCAAAAAATTTAACTAAAAATAAAAATAACATATCGAATAATGTAATATAATCTATCTGCTCGAGTAAAGTATAAACACACGCGCTCCAGAAACTCTATGCATTTGCAATTATTACATCTAGACGAACAGACACTTTTTTTTATACGTAAAGCTAGAAAATTTAACTTGCACGAATAAACCAAAATTACCTTAACACATAACTTAAAACAATATTGGGTTTACAAGAAACTAAGCCACAAGATTTCCACACTGAAAATTACAACACCTTAATGCATTTAAAAACATTAACACAATTAATTAATAATCAAATATTAAAATAATAAACACCTTCACAATTTACAAGACAGTGCACACTAAATAATTTAATCAACATCGCATCAATGAGCAGAACAACAGCCGCAGTACCAACTGAATCACTTTGATTGACGGACAAATAAAAAGCAAAAAGATATTTGGCTGTCATAAATTTACTATTAATACAAATCCTCGGTCAATTGAGTTTACGCTTAGCCATCTAATCATAATTCTTAAAATAATAAATAAAAATGATTGTATCCACTTATAGTTATTTCACGTAAAGCAAATTATATAACTACACATTCAAGCAGGGACCCGATAAATTGTAATTTCCTTACAACCGAAACTCTGCTCGAGCAGAAATCTCAATTTTCTCTAAACCGGAAACACAAAAGACAAACGAATTTTTACATTGTGTGCCAACATATATATACAAATTTAAATATATTCCATACACATTTATATATAATGCGTAGTAACCTTATAACATTAAAAAAAAAAAAAATAATAATAATAATAATAATAATAATAATAATAATAAGAATAATAATATTAATGATTATTATCTATAATTATACAGACTTGCAACGACAACCAATCATAACTCACGTTTCAAAAGTTAAATTTCGAACCAGGTTTTCATTGGCTGTTGTTTACGCCATGAAATTACAAAAACAATCATTTACAATGATTTTCCTTCTTGATGAGCTCACATGCAATCGCTAATTACACCAATACTCACTATAACGCAAAATTGTATAAGGATAAATAATCAATGACAATTGCGTGCCACTACAATACATAAAATGAGCAAAGTTAACTATCTACGTGAATTAACTGACAAATAACAAATAGGTTAAAAAAAATATAACAAAAAAAATTATTTATATTCTAACCTATATATATATAATATAATAATAGGAAATAATTATTAATAGTTTATATGTTAATTATATATATAATATATATAATATCTATATATGTATATACCTTTTATAAAAAAATTTATACTATATATATTATTATTATATATTATATACTATTATATATAATTATTATATATAAATCTATATGTATAATATAATATATATATATATATATATATATATATTATACTTATTACTATACGCTATATATAGTTATACTGTAGTACTATTATATATATATATAATTATATATATATATATATATAATATATATTAGATATATAATATAATATTATTCTATATATATATAAATATATATATATATATATATATATAATATATATATAATATATAGTTTTATTATTATATATATTATATTATATATATACTATAATATATATTATAATATATATTATACTTGCGTCATCCAGAAATATTCTTTTCGTGGGCCCAAACAAAAAATCTGTTTCTTATACTAGAATATTATATAGTTATAGTAGTAGATTTATATATATATTAGTATGTATATATAACTTATGCTATAATATATATATATATATATAATTATATAATATAATATATATAGATATAATATATATATATATATTAATATATATTATATATATATATTAAATTATATATATTAATATAATAATATTAATATATAATTATATATATATAATAATATATTACTGCGTAATCCAGAATATTTTTTCGGAGCAATAAACAAATAAAAAACGTTTTAATAATATATATAAATTATAATAAATAATAATAAAATAATATTAAAATATGTATAGTATATTGGATAAAAAATTAATCACTAAAGTAAGTTTTTAAAACCACATAATATCTCATATCTACTAATATATATATACTTTATACATAAAAACTATACTTATATATACAACTAATATATATTATTATTATAATAAATATAATATATTGCCTACCTAATAGAGTATAGAAAAAGGATAATAATTATAACTCACACAATTATATAGCTAATAATATAGTAGTAAAATGCACTATACTATATATATAGATCCAATTTATATGAGATGCTGAATTAATAAATTGACTATATAAAGAATATAGTATATAATATATATAATATTAATATATAATAATATATAATAATTAATATATATATATATTATATAATTATATAATATTATATAATATATTAATAATATTATATTAATATATATATATATTAATAATAAATATATATAATATATATATTATATATATATTATATATAATTAATTATAATATAATTCCAGATAAATTTAAACCTTAAATCTATAACAAAAATATATAGCTTTCTATATATTAATATATTAATATTAGAGGTTACAAAAAAATACGTATATATTATATATAATTATATATTATAAATTATTATTAATATATATAATATATTATAATATATATATATTATATTTATATTATTATTATTATATTTTAATATATAATATATATATAATTGGGAAGGACCAAATATTAAATTCCTAAGAAAAATGGGATATAATATATAGAATTACTTAAAATATCTCATATCTAAATTGTTAACTTTATATTGCCGGGCATGAAGAGTAAGCATAAGTACCGAGATTAATCTTCTAATTTAGTTATGTCAATATATCGAATGTATTGCATGTGAGTAGGCAGTCCAGTAAGTTATCATCTCAATAGTATATTCTCAAGTATGTATTATAAAGTCTTTAATGTTGAAAGTCTTCATTCTACTGAAGCAAACGGACATCGGATAGTAAAAATTGACCAAGTATTATGCTAACAGATTGTAAATATTTGAAGTAAATTGTGACTGCGGACATAGAAACTAGACCCGTTCTATATCATACATACCATTAAATTCCATTCTGCTTTTAATAAATCTTCAATTAGGCTTTCGTAGAATCATTCCTTTGTAAAATGTTAACAATCTTTTATCTTCTCATAAGGCACATTTCATATATTGATTCTGAGTATATGACATAATTGCAATAAACATATATTCTTTACGATTAAAAACTAATATTTCTTCTAATACTGATAATTAAATCATCCTAAATGAATAAAATATGGAAAACGGTCGAAAGATAGGAATGTTGTGGTATCTTATTTGAGAATTAGTTAATTTCATGTGTAGTTACAAGCAATTTCACAATTTTAACCTACGCTCAGATCTCAGAAGTCACTGTACACCATTCTGCAAAATCTTCGTAAAGCTCTAACTGTGTTGCATTTGCTCTAATGGCTCAGTTTAGTTTTAACTAGACTTACTTCATTACATGCAGGCGTGGACCACAGATAAATAATGTGAGTGTCTGCATGTCGTTTTGAACATTAGGTATGTTTAAGCTAATTATTCTAGATTAAGAGACAATAAGGAAACCAGAAAAGTTCACTAATAAACAGTGTTTGAACTAAGGTTGTAGAAGTTTTTTTTACTCATCTCCAACTGTTGACATTTCATTGTTCTACAGCGCTGCTAGTATTGGCCCGTTTATCATCTCTCCTTTATCATAATAAACCGATTTCATGCCGTGGCATCTCTATGACAGAATTCGCAAACAATTGATTATACTCTTCTCCTACTCTTAAGAAATAAGATTCTTCTATTTATTCTTCAAAGTCAAAACTTGTCTCTTAGCACTTGCATTTGAAAAAAAATGTACAAGATTCTGATATTGTTCCAATTGATATTATTCCAATTCCAACTTTAGAATAAATTATGAGAATCAATTTTAATAGTCAGATATGAAACCAAGTCATAAGAAATATAATACCTCGCTTGAGACTTTATTTTTTCTTAATTAACGTAACATCCTGAATACTTACACCACAATATTTGCTGCTAGCAACTTCGTATCATCTAGTCCTCATTAGACTATTCTAGATCCAAACCAAGATTAAGTACTTTTTATCTGTCAACTTAATTTGTTCAAGACCTTATTTCACTCACGCATCATTTAACATGAGACGAAACACAAAAAAAATCTTTGCTATATCACGCTGGAATTTTTAACACAGCAATTCTAACTAATGAACTGCTCAACGAACAAACTAAACTGAGAATACTTTGTCTCTCTCTGAGGACACATCTCGGTGCCGTCCTCATCGCGGCAATAAGCACAGTAAAAAAGTTACCTTATTATTTTATTTCCGCACTATATTTTATTATTTGTTATGAGACGCGCGACAATTATTGGACTTTGGAACTGGTTAAATAAAATGCACAATCTCTTAGACAATAGTTTTTAATGTTGAAAACATTGGCCTAAAGAAGGGCATTACACGAACCTAAAAAGAATTACCAAAAAAACAATGGTCTCCATCATTATTACGAGATCTATAAAAAGATATTCCGGAAAATTGCCCAACGTCCAAAACAGGCCAAAGAGTTCGATTTCGACTGAAATAATGTATATTCACGTATACGATGAATATCTTATCTCGAGATTGAATTGTTTCAGCAAAAATGAATTAGCAGACATTTAACATGTCTTCGTGTCTCCCTTTTCTTGACTGTGATTGTCGAGATCTGTTTGTCGATTGCCTTCGCAATTTTTGCACACATTGAAACTTTCTAACGGCAAATCATCTTTTCATACGATTCTTGTTTGATATTCAGCTGCCTCGTATTTTATATTTGAAATGATCATGCCTTTCTTAAAGTTAATTTAATTATGGAGGCTCTAGAGACACTATATAAACACCTCAATTCTCCTGATGTTTCACCTTCTATCTATTTATTACAAACAAAACAATATACAATTGAGCAATAACCCAACCGTTTATCGAGAGTAAGCTAACTAACTATAAAAATCATCAAACCACTTTCTTTGAAAATATGTTCCCAACCTTTGCTTTCCTGAGCAGGAAATATATATATTTTGAATCTGCAGAGTTGACCAGAGTTATTTTAATATTCTACTCTTCAAAATTAACGCACCACAAGGGTACTTGGCGAAAGAAAGGTAGAAAAGGTTTAAGAAGGCGAAGACACTTTATTGGACAATGACAATAACATGGTGGATTACTCCCCAAAACCGTATGTTGATAGAGTGTGAGGCCAAGGTGCAGCCAAAGACTCTCGCAATAGGGTTCGGAGGCTCGGCGCTGCAAACACACAATGTTGGTATGTACGGCGACGGCCTCGGGGGGGTGTTAGGTCTGTCTCAATACCGTGTATGCCCCCTCTGCTACGGATGACTGACTAACAATGTCCTGGCATGCTCTCGATAAGTGAGCTAATGTCCTGGACAGTGATTTGATTCCATACGTCGTGCAGTGCCTGCCGCAGATCCGGGAGGGTCCGTGGAGGGGGTTGCAGCTGTAGGATCCGACGTTTCAGGATATCCCACAAATGTTCGATTGGGTTGAGATCCGGACAATATGCTGGCCACTCCAAAGCTGTAATTTGAACCGTCCTAAGGTAACTGTTTACACATTGGGCCTTGTGTGGTCTTGCATTGTCATGCATTGGGATGAAAGAGTCACCGATGTAGGGGGCATATGGCACAACATATGATTCGAGGATGTATAATGAAGTGTTTAATTTAGTTTCCCCAAACGAATAATATTTCCCGAATGAACCAAAAAAACGAAATGAAAACGCTTTCGCAGTAACAATTATTTTGAAAAATATTTGAAAAAAAGCTTATTTTTCTTAAGTAAACATCAATAATGAAAAATTATATATTAAAAAGGTTACATTTGTTATATCATATTATAAATATTATAAATATGTTGTAAAAAGTAGTTATATTTTATAAAAACTTAAGAGTTAAGCAATGATAATGAACTTTTAACGATAAACTCCATTTTGTTTTTCTATAATGTTCAGAAAGTGAAGGCATACACCATCTATCGAGAGTTTTGGCAATTTTTCTTTTTATTATATTTAAAATGATCCATTTTTATAAAAATTAGACCATAAAATATAATCTTTTAAATATGTATAAAATATTTTAATAAAAATAAAAGTTATAAATTTGTCAAATTTAAATATTAATTTGTATAAAAACTTAATTATTATTTATGTAATTTTTTTTATTATAACTTTGTACGACTTTTTCGTTAATAATAAATAATCTGGTGTTTCTGCTTTTGTCTTATTAGCCTTTAAAAGAGATAATTCGTAACGCTTAGCTACCACTACAGAGATAACTTGCTAATATAGAACAATAAGCTGAAATATCAGATCCGACCTACGAAGCCAGGAAGAAGAAGCTCTACAAGAAGTTGGACTGCCTTGTCTCTCTATAAGAGGTTGGACTACAAGATCTTTGACTGACCCTACTTCTCTCCTTCTCTCCTTCTCTCGAAGCCTACCAAGAGGTTTAGGAAACCTCCTCAGGGTTACCAAGGACCCGTTGGACGATTTTCAAAAGGTTATCCTGTTGATTCCGGATTCCGTGGATGGTGCTATCTTCGCCTGACCTCCGAGATCCTCCAGTTCGTCTGTCACCTAAAAAGTAGTCTAACTTCTAAAGAGATAATCTCGCAGGTAACCGCTGAGGTTACCTGTCATAGAGATAACTAGAGAGAGTATTTTATACTCTCTGTCCCTTCCAAATTGTTCCAGAGTTGGCCAGAAGAACACCCAGCCTCCCGTTTAGCCAACGATTTAACGAGCTCGTGCAGATCAGCCTGCAACCGCCTTTGCCTTAGCCGGACTTCATCCGAACCAGTCGACGGCTTATCCTGAAGTGGAACAGACTGACACCGCGGCATACACAGCCTTAGCCTGAACATTACCCGCAAAAGGTGGCTTAACATCCAAATACTGGTTATAGATAGTGAAGTTAGAGATAACTGATAATTATTATATTCCCCTCCTATAACCAGTTCTATAGAATCGCTGATCATCCTCCGTC
The DNA here is from genome assembly GCA_015478945.1 of Trachelipus rathkii. Taxonomy (NCBI): domain Eukaryota; kingdom Metazoa; phylum Arthropoda; class Malacostraca; order Isopoda; family Trachelipodidae; genus Trachelipus; species Trachelipus rathkii. Next base: position 6,795 of record JABUQX010106243.1, on the reverse strand, counting down.
GCTATATAGTTGTCATACCAGATAATAGGATATCATATCAAGTGGTGACCATATAACTGATAACTATATAATTGGAATTGACAACTATATAATTGGTGACCCTATAGCTGAAAATTTGACGCCACAAAGATGGCAGGTGATCAAGGACAGGAAAACGATCAAAGAGAGGCAGAATCCATTCCAACAATGAAAATTAAACTATCAACCTTTTCGGAATCTTCAGTCCCAACATGGTTTCGTGTCATGGAAGCACAATTTCATCTGGCTAACATAAGGTCCTCACGAATTAAGTACTTTCATGTTATGTCGCAAATTCCGCCTGAAGCTTTGGATAGAATATCCCAAGCCGAACTTGATGCACAAGATTATGACCGTTTCAAAACGGCGGTCATAAATACTTACGAAAAATCTAGGATGGAGTTTTATAATGATATACTTTCCAAAAAGGTCTACAGTGGCAAACCATCTATATATCTACAGGATATGATTCGCCAGGCAGAGAAATTAAATATTGGAGATTACTTGGTCAAGGTGCAATTTTTGAAAACTCTACCGAGTCACATTCGCACGGCCTTAGCCGCCCATTCTACTCTCACATTTCAACAGTTGGGATATTTAGCTAATGATATCTTGTTATTAAGCCCACAAGCTCCTGTCATGGCTGTATCATCCCCTGCCACCGCCATTGCCCCTGCTGCATCAAAATTAAGACCAACCACTACTTTTGGCCTGGCACCGTTCCACGAAAATCAACGACTAAAGGTGTGTAGAAGCCACATTTATTATGGACCACGCTCTAAAAGCTGTAAACCATGGTGTACATTTCCAAACAAAACGGGACTAAACATCTTACCTTATTCAAGACCTCCTTCAAGAGCAGCATCCCCAACCCCATCGGAAAACTAACGGAGCAAGTTGATATTTGTGCCGTGTCAACTTTGCAGATAACAATAGATGTATAGATTTTTGGCACCATGCACCAGTTTTTACTAGATACCGGAGCCAGCATATCTAGCCTTCCATATAACATGGTCTCTAACATGACGCTGCACCCTTCAAACGTCACCTGTTCCGCAGCTAATGGCTCGCCCATAAAGTGTCATGGTGAAGTTGTGGCAAATATCAGTATACAAAATTAAGAAGAGAGTTCACCTGGACATTTATAGTAGCAGAAGTTACTATGCCTATTATTGGAATGGATTTTCTTCACAATTTTGGTCTCTTAATTGATTGTGGACAAAGAACATTGCAAGATACTTATACCACTCTTATAGCTTCGTTAAAAATAACCTCTGAGGAAGTACCATCTCTTCAAGCTCAACTTCAAAGTGAAAATACAGACATAACTTCTTTCCTACAAGATTTCCCGTCCTTAATTTCACCTATAGACATCAACAACATAATAATTAATTAAAAATAATGGACCAAAACACTACATAAAAACTGGTGATTCAATCCCTGTTTTTGCCAGAGTTCGCCGATTACCTAACGACATGTTAAAAACGGCAAAAGCTGAATTTGACATTCTTCTAAAAAGTCAAGTAAATCTGTATGGGCGTCTCCTTTACACCTCGTGCCTAAGAAACACCTGGAACACGGAGACCTTGTGGAGATTTCAGAGCCCTTAACAGCATAGCGAAACAGGATAGATATCCCATTCCACACATTCAGAGCCTATCTCAACGACTGCATAATTTTACCATATTCTCCAAGGTTGACCTTCAGAAAGCATATCACCAAATCCCCATTCGACCAGAAGATATAGAGAAAACAGCAGTCATCACTCCGTTTGGTCTCTTCGAATTTTTATCTATGCCTTTTGGTTTAAGAAATGCGGGAGCAACATTTCAAAGAGTAATGAACTCCATCTTCAGAGACCTTCCCTTCGTATTTACCTATTTAGATGATTGTCCCATTTTTTCTACGTCCAAAGCTGAACATGAAAATCATAACAAGTTTTTTTAAACTCCTTCCCAAGAAAATGGTTTAAGAGCTCTTTAGAAAATGTGAATTTAACCAATCTTCACTCAATCTCAGCTCCACCGTGTCTTCAGAAGGCCTGTGTCCCAACGAAAAGAAAGAATCCATCTCAAGCTTTCCTCTACCATGTGATTCAGCATCTCTATTCTAGTTAATACAGTACTACTGAAGATTTATCAATTTTTTAAAAATCATCTTTCCATTATCTATAAAAGCTGTTTCATCCCAAGAATGGACTCCACGAAAGTAACAGCTTTCCAAGATACTAAGGAAGCTCTTCAAAATGCCTTAACACTTCCTTTCTCTTCCTAATCTATAACACCCTTCTACTCTCCTCTTTCAGACTTCAATCGGAGCAGCATACCCAGATGATTTGATGGTCAACCTGTTCCCATTGACTTCTACAGCAAGAAGTTATCGGATTCTCAATGAAGATACTCTGCTTTCGACAGAGAACTTCTGGCAGCATATTATGCTGTCCTTCATTTTAAGCACATGTTAGAAGGAAGAGAGAGTCACCCTTTGCACAGATCACAAACCTCTCGTTTCTACTTTCTACTCCAAACATCCTCAAAGAGTGATCGTCAACAACGACATCTCTCAGTACTAACAGAATACATTTCTACAACAAGTTATATCAGAGGAGCAGACAACATGGTGGCCGACACTTTTTTTTGAGTTCATTCGGTATCAGTTGACGCTGTCGATTTGCCTGCAATAGCTCGCCTTCAAGAAAAAGATGAAGAAATCAAGCCTTATCAAGGTCGTCTTCATAATTATCCCCTGCAGGACAACGTCAAGATATGGTGCGATACCTCTACTTCTTTTCCCAGACCATTTCTTCCGAACCAGCTCGCCTTCAAATATTTAATACGTTGCATCAAATGTCCCATCCTGGTATCAAAGGTACTTTATGGCTGATCAAGAAAAGGTATTTTTGGCCTTATATGGATCGGGATATTAGGCTTTTTGTACGCACTTGTGAGCAGTGCCCAGCTGTCTAAGTCCATCTACATTAGATGACCAACGGTCACTCATTCATTCATTGCTGGAGTTAGAAACAAGTTCTATGATCATAGTGGGTCCTTTTTCACCTTCAGCATTTTTGTGGATCTTCTTCTCAGTTTTTCGCTATCTACTTACCTGCATCGACCGAAACACAAAATGGGCTACAGCCTTCCCAGTACCAACTACATCAAATATATTTGCCTATGCTTTTGTAGTGGACATCAGATTCGGTGTTCCTCTCTGTGTGACAGAGGTCTTCAATTCGAAAGCGAGTTCTTCAGTGAGTTGGCACATATGATTGGTTTCCATCGTCTTCGAACAACCTTGTACCACCCACAAACAAATTCCCAGATAGAAAGGTTTTCTCTCAAGACTGCCTTGATGGCACGTAAAGAAAACTGGCTTCTGTCTCTACCCATCACTCTACTTGGTCTCAGATGCATTCCAAACGATTCCGGTTATCCCGCCTTTGAAGCAGTAACTGGAAAACCTCCACTTTGTCCTATGGACATTCTTCAATCTTTTCCTAACAATAAACAAGAAATGGATTTTTTAATGAAATCTTCTTACTGGACTTTGGACCTTTATATCACTCCTTCAACAATTATTCATATGTTCTGGAAGCACTAAGGACTGATAGGATCAGAAAACCCTTAAAGCTCTCTATATTGGTCCTTTCAAATTTCTTCAGCGAATGACACATTGTTTCAAGATAGAACTCAGGAATGGTCAAACTACAGTTGTCTCAATTAGCCGTTTGTAGCCTGCTTTTATGGAAACGGTAACGTCAACGATTCCTGATGTCCCTGATGATCCTGATGATCCTATCTCATGTCCCTGATGATCCTGATGTCTCTGATATCCCTGATGATCCTGATGTCTCTGATGAACCTGATGATCCTGACGTCGTTGACGCCGCTGATGTTCCTGATGTCCCTCATGTCTCTGATATCCCAAGGAAACCTACAGTCCCTATTCTTCCAAGTGCCCCCCTTACTAGACGAAACCCTCCCCGTAGAGTCCGATAGAATCCACTCAATCCCTTTCTTTAAGTATTCCCCTCAGCACCGGTTCCGCTTCAGGATGGAAGCCACTCCGTGTTCTGGTGAGGAAGTAAATATATAGTGAAGTTAATTTAGTTTCTCCAAACGAAAATTATTTTCCCGAATGACAAAAAAAAAGCGAAAGAACGCTTTCCTTAGTAACAATTATTGAAAAATGTTGAAAAAAAACAACTTATTTTTCTTAAAAAAAACATCAGTAATGAAAAATTATATATTAAATAGGATACATTTGTTATATGATATTGTAAATATTATAAATATTATAAATATGTTGTTAAAAGTAGTTATATTTTATTAAACCTAGATTTAAGCAATGATAATGAACTTTTAACGATAAACTCCATTTGTTTTCTATAATGTTCAGAAAGTGCGCATACCTTTGATAACCGGGAGTTTCGGCAATTTTATGTATTATTATGTTTATGATCATTTTTATAAAAGTTAGACCATAAAATATATTTTATTTTAAATATGTATAAAATATCATAATAAATAAAAATAAAAGTTATAAATTTGTCAAATGTATATATTAATATTCTTAACTGGACAATTGTAATGTAAATTTTTTTATTATAACTATACACTTTTTCGTTAATAACAAATAATCTGGTGTGCCTTCTTAGCCTTTAAAGAGATAATTCGCAGCGCTTAGCTACCACTACAGAGATAACTTGCTAATATAGAACAATAAGCTGAAATATCAGATCCGACATACGAAGCCAGGAAGAAGCTCTACAAGAAGTTGGACTGCCTCGCCTCTCTACAAGAAGTTGGGCTACAAGATCGTCGACTGACCCTACTTCTCTCCCTCTCTCAGAATTGCCTACCAAGAGGCTTAGGAAACCTCCTCAGGGTTACCAAGGACCCGTTGGACTATTTTCAAGAGGTTCTCCTGTTGATTCCGGGTTCCGTGGATGGTGCTATCTTCGCTTGACCTCCGAGATCCTCCAGTTCGTCTGCGACCTAAAAAGTAGTTTAATTACTAAAGAGATAATTTCGCAGGTAACCGATGAGGCTACCTGTCATAGAGATAGCTAAAGAGAGTATTCTATACATTCTGTCCCCTCTAGATTGTCCCAAAGTTGGCCAGCTGAAGTTGAACAGCCAGTTGAACACCCAGCCTCCTGTTTAGCCAACGATTTATCAAACGAGCTCGGGCAGATCAGCCTCTCGCCATTACCGACACTTTTTATAGCGGACTTCATCCGAACCAGTCGACGGCTTATCCTGAAGTGGAACAGACTGACACCGCGGCATACACAGCCTCAGCCTGAACATTACCCGCAAAAGGCGGCTTAACATCCAAATACTGGTTATAGGTAGTGAAGTTAGAGATAACCGAAAATTATTATATTCCCCTCCTATAACCAGTTCTATAGAATTGCTGATCATCCTCCGTCGCTATATAGTTGTCATACCAGATAATAGGATATCATATCGAGTGGTGACCATATAACTGATAACTATATAACTGAAATTGACAACTATAGATGTCTGTGATATACCTTACGGCTGTAAGAGTGCCTCCATCGAAAATGTGCAACTCCGGTGGCACCTGCATCACATTGCATTGCGCGAACCTCTTCTTCGGTCATCGGTATACTCTAGCACGCCAGTCCAAGGCGTACAGAAACACTCTCAACTAATCCTTAAAGAGTACCTTTGCGAAATCGTCGACCGTCCAATGGATGTGTTCTCGGCCATATGCCAGTCTCGCCTTTCGATGTGCCGTGGTGTGCGGTGTACCTATGGCAGGCCTCCGGGGCCGGTAATTATGTTCCGAAAGGAGTCGACGTACTGTATTGTCACTCATCCTGGTGCCGTGTATCTCCACCAGCTGTATCTGCAGATGTCGTGCCGTTGTGTGAAGCTCTGATAATGCATGAAAACGTATAAATTGGTCTTACACGGGTGTCGTGGCCTTGGCCCTACCTTGTCCTCTCTGGCGATCATGTGTCAAGGTTTCCTGGTACCGTTGGACCACTCGTGCAATCGTTGTGTGCGCAACACTGAACAGTCGACCAAGTGCCCGGTACCTGTTTCCTTCGGCGTGGTTTTGTAATCTGAACGCACTGATCTCTTGACAGTTGAATCACTATCCTCTCCATGTTTATCGGAGTCGCCTCGTACGTGCATGATCCCTCGTTCGATTATACCCCCGCCATAACCTACCCCCACCTCCCCCAGTTCTAGTTACGTGGTTTATGTTTTCCTAAATTTATCGTGGTGACGGCCCCAATACTACAGCGAATTCTCTGCGGGGTGATTACATAGTTACACTGATGCTGTCTTCTGTGTTGGTGCGGGTTTCATGGGGTTAGGGGTCTTCCCGTTCTGCGATTGATATTTACTATTTATTTTGCGTTATTTATTTTTAATTATTATATATATTTATATATATATATATATATATATATATATATATATATATATATATATATATATATATATATATATATATATATATATTTTTATAAATATATATATATATATATATATATATATATATATATATATATATATATATATATATATATATATATATATATATATATATATATATATATATATACTATATATATATATATATATATATATAAACGTATATATACACTATATATCAACATCTAAAATTCAGATTATATATATATATATATATATATATATATATATATATATATATATATATATATATATATATATATATATCTAATATATATATATATATATATATATATATATA
>JABUQX010106242.1:27500-74381 GCA_015478945.1 Trachelipus rathkii | reverse complement strand
TCAGGAAAATATTTAATTTAGGATTATAACATTTTTAATAAATGAGCACCGTTGGTGAAAAAAATATTAGTAAATTACCATAATATAATAATTTAATTTTTACGGAAAATAAGAGGATGAAATCGCTTAAAAGCATTATTAAAAAAAAGAATCAAAACTATAAAGAGGACCTATTGATTGACGATGATGTCGAGATGAAGGAGGAACAGGATGATGATGATGAAGGAGAAAGGGGCATTCACGCACAATCTCACGATCGCGAATTTCTAATAAATGAATCCAAATGTCTGGAAAAGAAGATGTCGTATATCGACCTTCGGAATCTAAATATCGCAGAGAGTCAAATGCCTCCGGAGACGAAGAGAAAAATTAGGCACGTGAGATTTTGTAATGCTTCGTGGATAAACAATACCGTTCTCGCCAGCACCGTGGCACCATTAACAGGGAAGAAAACGAAAAAAAAAATCGTTAAAGCGATGCTCCCGAACAACCTCGCAATTTTAAAAGCTCCAGTTCTTCCTTCCGCCCCCCCTCTTTCTCTATTCGACGCACCGGATGAGTGATCTTTAAACGAAACTCGGAAATCTAGTCAAAAATATTTTAAGATTATTCCTGAGAAGGATTTGGTCATCACGAACGTTTCAAGCGAAGAAAATAATCGATTTACGGCACCATTGTGCAGAACGATTAGCAAGTACAGTGGGATAACAGAAAAACAATAATATAATTGAGGTTTTTTATAAAATAAAAAATATGCGTGTAGCAGTTCGTCTTATTTAATCTACCTATTTTTAAGTTTTCTTTAAGTTAATAAATATCATTATTAATATTTGCGTTCCAACAAATTTTATTTCCCTTAAAATTAAGCTTATACTCTAGACTAATAAAAAAGTCGAAGGTCTAAGTGCGAAAATTAAAAAATTTCGAAGAAAATAATTCAATAAATTTTTTTTAAAATAAAATTATTTTTCAGGAACTTTGCACTTAAGACCATCGACCTTATATTATTCCCGCTGAGCGTCACTATATGCAGCACAATCGGTTATCGATAGTGTTAAGACTAAAAAAATTCTTATAGACTTTGATATATTAATTATTATTTTTGGTTTCCCTAAAAAAAACTCGCTTAAGGATCGAAAAATTTATGATTGCACCATCTCCCGAGAGTTAAAAAGTAACGTTATCTGTGCTTTCGCTCTTACAGATTATATATTATACCTAAAAAATACTAATTATTTTTATTTTAATTTTTTAATTTATCCATCCTAAAAATTCGATTAATAAAGAAAACGGCGTTTTATAGGAGACTAAATTAAAAAAAATATCATATTTTTTTAAAAAATATTCACTTAAACCATTTCTCATTATAAATAATTTTTACGGTCCCGAATTACGGCGTCACCTATAATGACTCATAATCTGTTTAACGATACTTTAGGCTACTCAAAAGCTGTCTAAGTATAAGTCGAGGGTCTAAGTATAAGTCGAAGATCTAAGTATAAGTCGAAGGTTAATTGAAGAATCTAAAAATTTCTCAAGGAATATTCACAATTTTTTTAGTCGAATTATTTTTCGGAATTGCACTTAGACCTTGACTTTTACCAGTACCTAAAGCGCTCACTATATGACTCGTAATCGGTTTGACGATGTTCGAGCTTAAAGAAAATGCATTTGAAAGCGGTTTACAGCCGCTTTTTCGTGTCCGTAAGCGACAATATATTATAAGTGACGTTTCGAGGAACTCAAACGACCTAACGTGCTCCGCGACACCTTTTAGGTATAAAACTATCGCTTCAAAACCCATAATAAGGTGTGATGAGTTTCCCGTCCCCCCACCCCCCCGCTTTATTCGAAGGAACTGATAAGTCGAAGTTACAGTAATAGCGAACGGTCTGAAGTATAAGTGAAGCTAAGTGCTAGAAATCTAAAAATTCAAGGAAATATTTCACAAAATTTCTTGTCGAAAGTATTTATTCGAATTTGCACTGTAGGACCTTCGACGCTACACCAGTTCCAAGCGCGTCACTATTATACGTCTTAGATTCGTTTGACGATATTCGAGCTTAGAAATGGCATTGAAAAGCTCCAGCCGCTTTTCGTTCCCGTGAGGCGCACACGATATTATAGTGACGTTCGAAGGGGAACTCAAAACGACCAACGGTCGCAGCGACACCTTTAGTTATAAGCTATCGTTCAACCCATATAGTGACCGTTTCAGGAACTGATATAGTCGCAAGTCTAAGTAAAGTCGAAGGTCTAAGTGGTAAAATCTAAATCTCTAGAAAATTATTAGAAAAATTAAGTCGAAATATTTTTCAGAATTTGCCACTTAGTCTTCGACTACTATACCAGTCCCTAAAGCGGCGTCCACTATAGACCATAATCGCCTCTAACATAGTTCAGCTTAAGAAAATGGATTGAAAGCGTTCAGCCGCTTTTGCGAATTCCGTGAGGCGACACATATTATAGCGTTTCGAAGGGAACCAAAAAACGACCTAACGTGATCGCGCGACACCTTTTAGTATAAACTATCGCTTCAACCCGATTTAGTGACGTCAGGAAGGGAACTAGATATAAGTCGAAGTTAAAGTATAAGTCGAATGTCTAAGTGCTAAAAAATAAATTCCCAAAGAAATTAATTCACAAAATTCTTTAAGTCGAAATTATTTTTAGAATTTGCACTTAGACTTCGACTTACACCAGTTCCACCAAGCGTCACATATATGCGTCATAATCGGTTGCGATACCTAGGCTTAACGAAAATGGCATTGAAACGCGTTCAGCGCTTTTCGATTCTAAGCGACACCCTATATTATGGATATTTCGAAGACCCAAAAATTACCTAAATGATCGGAGAACCACCCTTAGGTATAAGCTATCGCTCAACCCCATATAGATGACGTTTCGAGGAACTGAATAAGTCCGAGTCTAAGTATAAGTCGAAGGTCTAAGTATAGGTCGAACTAATACAAGTCGAAGGTCTAAGTATAAGTCGAAGGGAGGGTTTTTTTTTGTCTACATGCTAATAAGAGCTAAGTATAGTCTAGGTCTAATGCTAAGACAGGTTAAGTGCTATCGAAGGTCAAGTGCTTAATGTCAAGCTAAGATAGTACGAAGGTCTAAGGTTAGTCGAAGGTCTAAGTGCTAGGTCGAAGGTCTATGAGTCGAAGGTCTAAGTATAAGTCGAATGTCTAGTATAAGTCGAAGGTCTTAAGTATAAGTCGAAGTTCTAAGTGCTAAGATCTAAAAGTCTCAAAGAAAATAATACACAAAAATTTTTAAGTCCAAAATTTTTCCGAATTTGCACTTAGACCTTCGAACTTATATCAGTTCCGATCAGGTGTCACTATATGACGTCATAATCGAAGATAGTTTTAGCTTAGGTAACTGGTATTTGAAAGCGTTCTGCGACTATTACCGATTCCGTTAGCGATCCAATATATATGACCTTTCGAGGGACCGAAAAACGACCTAACGTGATTGGGCGACGCCTTTAATGGTATAAACCTTCGTTTAACCCGATATAGCGACGTTTCGAAGGGAATTGATTCAAGTCGAAGGCCTAAGTGCTAAAATCTTAAAAATCTCAAACAAAATAATTCACAAAAATTTGTTAAATCGAATTTTCTTCTTGAATTTTTAACTTATTATTTTTTTTTTTTTATTATATAATATATATATATATATAATATACCGCTAATATATATATTATATATATATATATATAATATATATATTTATTAAAATTAAAAATAAAAAAGAAATAATTTTTTAAAACTAAAACAAATGAATAAACTATTTAACTCGCTCGGTTTTCTTTTGTCTATATAAGGGAGTTGACATTATATTTTATCATTGTTTCAGAAGCGTGACTTCATCAAGTAACGTTCGTAAATGGGTTTCATCGCTCATCGTCGTCGAAAATAATACCGGTTGACCAGCATCTGAGAATTGGAATACCTTTTTATTCTATTACAGAAGACTTTCTCATGTTATTGTTGTTCTACAGTGAAAAAAAATTTGCGTCACTTCCTCATTTCTATTTTTTTACACCAGAAATCCTCGACAGACGATTAGTTCGAAATGGAAAAGAACGGAATGAATCTGAGAGATTTGGCGATGAATGTCATTTTTGAAACATCATGTTTCCAAGACGCGTACAACAAAAATGTTTATGATTCGAAAAAAATTGCGGCGAACTACGAATTGATTTTAACTCACTTGTTTGAAAAACATGGACCGAAGGATATAAATTTCAACCTAGTCTTATCACTATTTGATTCAAACAACGAAGAAAAGTCCTCCGCCAACTTTCTAGAACTTCTCGAAAACGCGACACGAAATCCATACAGAGTAACTGAATCAATAACCCTGACCTTGACCAAGTATATGATCTCAGCAGACAGTTTAGCCGATGAATTTTCCATGGCTGCTAAAACCGCTCGGGTTATAAGGACTATGGGCACCGCGTATGAACGCTTGAGATCTTTAATTTTGTATTTAGATGACTATGATACCATTATAAAACTAACGAGTTTTATGAAAGACAAACAACACGAACCTTTATTTCGAATCGAGAACTTAGAAATTGTTAATATGAGCGATAACACTCTCACCCCTGACAAATTTCTCGAAATGATGAAAAATATTTCAATCCGATTTCCAAATCTAATTACATTGAAACTAATTGGCAGATTTCGCGAAGCTGTGCCGAGATACGACCCGATTACGATGACTCTTTTCCTCCTATGAACGTGTCGGCGAGCCCTTTGGCAGAAACATACAATTTGGAATATATAAAAGCGATGGAAATAATTGACAAAAATGATCTTTCGGGTGAATTGCGGAACCATCTTATTCCTTCATTCACCGAATTAACTACAATAATCGTGGATTATAACAACATCGAGGATATTATCAAAATCTCATCGTTGTTTAACCTGCAAAAAATCGGAGTTCGTTTGAATCATACAGTTATTGACAGCGGTCGTTTAAGACAATTGGTTGCAAAAACTGGGGTGAAAACAATGGAATTGATTTTCGGTTTTTCGTCGGAAGAGGAAATATTTCCCAACCACGTCTATTTTTTGACGCCCAAATTACTTCGTCGTGGATGCGATAATTGTTCTAACAAAAAACTTGCTTCTTTAATCGTGGTGAAATCGAAAACAAAAGAATAATCGAATGGGAAATTAGCGAAACTCTACCGTTAGCCGAATTTTCCGTGAAATTATCAAAGAAGTTGAAAGAAGAAGCGGCAGGAGATGAAGAAGGTGAATATAGTGGCGGTGGACTACTAAAAATGCTGGAAATTAATTTTTGGAAACTTCTTACTAAAGATCATGAAAGCAACGAAATACAAATACCATTCTGCCTCGCATGCGAAGGAATTTATGCGATTATGGTGCTTTTTATGCCGTTGTTGTATCAATGTTTAACGGAGCAAGAGCGATGCCGTTTACATTCGGGTAAATTGTGGCGAAGAGAAATAGAAAAGAAGATAATTGATTGTTGGGACACAAAAATTTTTAGAAACCGATTGCAAAAGAATATTAGAAAAAGTGATGGTTTCTTGGAATTGAATTTCCGAAACGTTTGCCACTTTAATGCTTTCTTTCGAAAAAACGAAAATATTAACACCATTTCCCCACTTCGACTTCTAAATGTGAATTCCTTAAAATTGGTTTTTGACGGACCATCGAGAAAAAATCCTAATTGTGGCTTATTGAGTAATAAATTTGTCAAAGCATTTCCAAATATGACTGAGTTAGAAATTAGAGGAAACCATTCTAAATATAAAAGTATTGAAAACTGCATGTTTATAAAAGACAGTGAAGGTGAAGTCGTTTTTAAAAAATTGGTAGAATTAAAGATTGATGATTCAATTCTTTTATATCAGATTCCTTGCGTCTCTCCGAATCTAGAAAAGGTCATTATATTTTTCCATTCAAGATATATCGAACCTTGCGCTATTTATTACTATTTTGATAGCAGCTCCTATTTGAAAAGAGGATTACAATTTAATTTTGATCGATACTTGGTTAAAAAAGAAAAATTCATCATTAGTGAATGCGGTGATCCTACACTCAAACGAGATGTCAACCAACTTTTCCGAAATATCGTGGTGACTATGGCCGATGAATATGGAAATTCCATTATTCGGTGGAACATAAAACAATATGACAAGATCGAATTTGTTGATTTTGAATCATTTGAAAATGGTAAACTCGGTGTAGAAAAAGAAACAAAAGTCTATGATAGACATTTCGGGTTGAAAGACGATATGAGATTTCCTAACCCACATTCTTTTTTTGAGTTTTTAAATACATTTCGAGACCCCGAGCCGAAAACGTCATTGGCGCCCTTACCTCTATCGATAAAACCATGATTTTTTGAACTTTTCAAGCTATTGGACGTAATAGAGACACGATAGCTCAACTATTAAGTTTGATAGCCACACAACACATATATATATATATATATATATATAATATATATATAATTATTAATATAATATATATATAATATATATATTATATAATTATATATATATATAATATACTATAATATATATATTATATATATACTATATATATATATATATATTAACTATATATATAATATATATATATATATATAGTAAGTTATCATAAAATTAAAAAAATAACAATGAACTAAAACTTTTAAAAACTAAACAAATGCAATAATAAGAACACGAATCAAATACCATTTCTGCCTCGCTGTAAGAAATATTATGCGGTTCATGGCTCTTTATGCCATTGTATCAATGTTTTATGGAACGAGAGAAATGCCGTTTACATTCGGGTAAATTGTGGCAAAGAGAAATAGAAAAGAAAATAATTGATTGCTGGGACACAAAAAATTTTAGAAACCGATTGCAAAAGAATATTAGAAAGAGCGATGGTTCCTTGGAATTGAATTTCAAAAACGTTTGCTACTTTCAAAAACGTTTGCTTCTTTAATGCTCTCCTCCGAAGAAACGAAAATATCAACACCATTCCTCCACTTCGACTTCTAAATGTGAATTCCTTAAAATTGGTTTTTGACGGACCATCGAGAACAAATCCTAATTGTGGCTTATTGAGTACTAAATTTGTCAAAGCATTTCCAAATATAATTGAGTTAGAAATTAGAGGAAACCATTCTAAATATAAAAGTATTGAAAACTGCATAAGAGATAGTGAAGGTGAAGTCGCTTTTAAAAAATTAGTAGAATTAAAGATTGATGATTCAAATCTTTTATATCACACTACTCTCGTCTCTCCGAATCTAGAAAAGGTCATTATATTTTTCCATTCAAGATATATCGATCCTTGCGCTATTTATTACCATTTTGATGGCAGCTTCTATTTGAAAAGAGGAGTACAATTTAATTTTGATCGATACTTGGTAAAAAAAGAAGAATTCATCATTAGTGAATGCGGTGATCCTTTACATGAAGGAGATATCAGCCAACTTTTCGAAAATATCGTGGTGACTATGGACGATGAATATGGAAATTCCATTATTCGGTGGAACATAAAACAATACGACAAGCTCGAATTTCTTGATTTTGAATCAGTTGAAAATGGTAAACGCAGTGTAGAAAAAGAAACAAAAGTATATGAGAGCCATTTGGGAACAGACAATAGAAGTTTCCTAACGCATTCGTTATTTGATTTTTAATTACATTTCGAAGAGCCCGAGCCGAAACTTTCATGTGGCCCTTCCATCTGATCGATACACACGATTTTTTTGAATATTTCAAAGCCATAGACCACGTATAGAGGACCACGATTATTAAATTTAAAATTTGATAACACTTCAACTATATAATATATATATATATATATATATTAATATATTATATTAATAATACTATATTATAATATATATATATATAATATATTAATTATATTATATATATATTATATATATAATACTATATATATATATAAAATTTAAGGTAAAAAATAAACAATTAAAATTAAATATTAAAAACAGTATATTATTATTATAAATTTATATTCAAATAATAAAAAATTTAAAAAAAGTAACTGCCTTTAATTTACCTGTTGAAAGAAGCCGAAATATTATATATTTTTTCATACCGATTTTCACTTTTTTAATTATGATTATTACACCTAAATATGTATATACACATTTTTCCTACATAACTTAGAAGTGTCATTTCATGGGAACGAGAAAACCAACGGAGAAAAAAATCGAGACACACTCATCGAAGAATCACTATTACAATATTATTTTTCGCAATATTATTATTAAGGCTTTATTCAAAACAAACCCTAAAACGCTCTTTCACCTCTTTATGGAAAAATTCAAAATTTAGAATTTTTTTCTCAGACCTTCGATCGATTCAGAAACTAATCGAGTAATTTCTTCACGCTGATATTCGCGACGCTTGAAGATGTAAACGATGTTTTTTACGTCCACTATATTAGAGTCGCCGTATACTTTTTTAATTTCATCTTTTAAGCGAGTTAAGAATTCCTTCATTTTGGAATCGTTCTCCAAAAAATGATATAGATATACGTGCGTTTCCTCGATATTCGTTGACAAAAGTTTAAATTTTCCTCGTTCTTCTATTCTCGAGTTTACGAAGAATGTGGCGAAACGTTTTAATGACCGGTTCATGATCTCTCGAAATACCATGTATTCCGTCAAGAAATTGTCGACGATCGGCTTGAGATCTACGAAGTTTTTTATGACTCTCTTCCCTTTTAAAAGTAGATTACGCTTAAACACCATTTTGTCGTTGGAGCAGCAACAAGCTTGGAGGGAAACGAGATCGAATCCTTCGGTGTCTTTATATTTTATCCACCGGACTTTTATAAACCTTTTAGTCAATCGAACAACGTCATTCTCTTCTTCTACCCCTAAATTTTCTTCCTTATCATCACCGTCGATATCATTTTCAATTCCCGAAGACGCGTCCTCGTAAAAGCCAACTTCCGGACCCCATCCGTGGTTGTCGTCACCCTCATCAACCAAAACAGGATTATTTTCCTGAAGTGAATCGCGTTCTTTACTTTTTGGACGGTCTGGCTGAGCGATTTGTAGTCTTTCAACCTTTTTTAGGTTTTCCGATTTTGTTTTCTTTCCAGCCGCTTCGGTTTCTTTTACAAAGAATTCCAACGCCCCCCTCTCCCGATCCTTATAAGAATTGTTCAAGTGTCTTAAAATTGACACCAAACATTCCCGGCTCACGTGCAAATTATTTCTTTTATCGTTTTCAAAAGTTTCGATCGTAAAATAATCGTCGCCGTTTTTCTTACGCTTAAACAACAAATTGTAATTTACGTCGATCTTAAAAACTATCTTCGAAATCGGATAATCTCCTGTATATCATATTTATATTTCTTTCTTTTAAAATTATTATTTTATTATTATTATATTATTATTATTATTATATTTATATTATTATTATATTATATTATTATTAATTATTTTATTTAGATTCGCTGATATTAGCACCTATGTTCGTGTTTCGTTTACTTTTTTCATTCTTTGACGTAGGAGCTGTTTATATGAAAAAATAAATAAATTCTATCGAGTAATTAATTCATTTAATTAAAATAATGTTTATTATAAGTTTATTATTATAATAAAACGATAAATAAATTAATATAAATCGAAATTCTTTTCAAAGAACAACATCTGTATACATATATTTTTTAAATTAGTTACCCGTAAAATATAGGTTTCTATGAGAAATTATTTTTAGTGGTGACTAAAATAAATAAATTAAAAAAAATAAAATAAAAATTAAAATGTTCAGATATATTTTTTTAAATAAATATCGCCGTTTTTTTATAAAAATTTGTTTTGATTTAACTAAAATAAAAAAAAATATATAAATAAAATTAAAATATCAATTTATAGAATTTTTAAATTTGTCGTCGTTAAACCTTAAAAACAAATTATTCAATGGAAAAATCGATGGTAATAAAAACTTCAACTAGCTAAAATGTTTATTTTTTAAGGAATAAAAAATATAGAATATCGTTAATAAATTAGAAGAAAATACGACGATCACGCGAAGGAGTCTCGCGTTTGAAAAATAGCCTCTTAGAAAATCGTTTTTTCTAAACGTCGCCTAGTTGAATAACGTTAACCGACTAACGAACTTTTCGTTCTCCCTTAAAAAACGGAATAACTTTCGCTCTTAAGAGCTCTTCTTCCGTACGGTACCGGGAAAAGAAATTCGAGTTATCGGAAAAGGTGCCGTCAGATAGATCGCGTCCTCGTTTTTTCGTATCGGCGTTGAGGCTCTCTTCTTCTTCATCATCATCATCTTCGCCGTCAAAGCCACTACCTATTCCCGCCAATCTTGTTTCATTTTCCTTTCTCCTCACGAACTCCGCGACGTCCTCAAACCCGTTTTGGGCGAGGTATCGGTCGTACTTTTCTAAACAAAAATCATCGTTTAAAAATATTTCTAAAAAAAGGCGTTCGAAAGCCAGGATTTCGTTTTCATCCAAAATTCCCTTTAGCGGAAACATCGGTCTGTTCGATTGCAATCCGATCACGTTTCGCAAGAGCCATAGAGAGACGGTGTGGGAAAAAGAGACGAATCGCGCGAATCTCTCACTTCCGGTATTAAAGATTTCACTCCTTCGCTCCTTCGTGAAAAGAGTATCGAGAACAACGGGATCCCCCATCAGTAACAGTAGAAGGAACAAATAAGACGAAAAATACGTAAGCGATTGCAATTCTTTTAATCGCAAAATATATTCTTCACCGTCGTAATTAAGAATGAATTTCACGAAGGAGGCGATATAGTCCTTGGCGCGAAGAAGGGTATCTTTATCCATAGAGCTTTCCTTCGATCGAAAGCTATCAGATAGAATGTGCAATTCGCTATTTCTCACCCCGCCTTTTTCTTTAAGGAGGTCGTGCCGGATAATAAAATGGTTCATTTCCATGGCATGTTTGAATTTAACGGGGTAATTTCGTTCGCAAAACCCGCATCCCGTCATGACGTAAACGTGATGAGTCATGAAATCGCTCAATAAGGTTTTAGAGCTCAACGATTCCTTTTTTCTAACAGGGTTTTCGGGTAAACGCTTGTCGCCACCGCCGCCCCGAAAAGGATCGGTGGTGGAAAAGTCTCGCGAGGCGATTAAAAAAAAGGAAGCCCATAACAGAGGAAACGTGCCGGTTAACCGTACATTTCTAAAAGTGATTCGTCGCCTGTCAGTCCAATACTCTGTCGCGATGTCTTTGACCGTTCGTTCCTCTTCGCTGCCGCCGCCGCAGCTCTCCCACCAATATTGCAGTCTTTTCGAGTCCTTCGAATTAGCGCTCTTATTTATTATCCAGCCGCTATTGATTAAAAATTTAAATTCCGTCCCCCCGATCAAATTTAACAAATTGGAGCACGTCTTTTGGGAAAATATTGCTTCGTAAAGAACCCCGACCTTCATACACGGGTGGTCGTTTTGGCATACTGATTTGTGATCGATGAATTTAAACAAATTATTATTAGTTTTCTTATCGTCGTTCATCGCGGAAAGGATAAAGGAATCGGCGTCTCGTTCGAGATCACGAGCTAGACGTTCGTGATTATAATCCGTTTTAACGAATTCCGCGATCGCGGACGAGAAGAGTTTCACGGTCGTAAATATTCTTTGCCGTATAAGCATTTTCACTTTGCAGAAATCGTTGCTGTTCGCCTCGTCGATATTTTTGGTAAACACCGAAGCGAAAATATAATCCACGTTTTCGGCCGAGGGTTGATAAAAGATAATTTGCTCGAGGCAAAATTCGAAGGCGCTCAAAAGAATTAAGAGAGGGAATCTTCTCCGATTCGGGTGAATTGTCGCGATCGCCGTAAATTTCGAGTCGACGACGTAATACGGAGGAAAATAGCGTTTCATCAAATCGATTTTAGTCAAAAGTAGCGAATATTTATCTATCCATCCTGATCCGCCCTCGTAGTCGTAATTTTCGTCATTCATTAAAACCGCTCTATCGGTTTTGAGTACGAGCGACGTGATACACTCCGACTGAAAGAAAAGTGGTTTCTCGGAAGGATTTTTATTTCCAGAAAATAGTGTGCAGGGCGGCTTTTCGCCATCCGATTCGTTTTTCCACACGCAATATCGAAGGAGAGAGAAAGCTTTTTCGAGATCGCTTTCTTCCACTAAAGGAAGATTTTCGTTATCTTCATCGGTTGAGATGATAACTTTAGCGCTCGGTAGTCTCAGGCAAGCGTCGTCACCACTAATCTTTTTAAATTGCGTAGGTAGGTTTTGAAATGTTTCTTTGGCGTTTTGTTCCGTTATGAAAACTTTATACGATCTCAATTTATCGTCCATCAGCTCTCGAATGTCTCGCTCGAGAAACTCTCTTTGGCCCAGTAAATGAAGTAGTTTAGCTTCGGATGTTAAAATTTCTCGAACCGTTTTCTGCGGAAGAAAAAACGAAGACTTTGATGGGGATGACGACGAGGCTGCCGGCCGTCCATTTTCTCGATCGCCAAGATCGATTCCCTCCAGTTTAGTAATTTGGTCGAGAGATATAGCGGTTTCGTTGTTTAATATGCTTAGAGTGGCCAACGATAAAGAATAATTTTCTTCATCCAGCGTGTATAAATCTTCGGCGTCTTCTTCATCTTCATCTTCCGCATAATAGCGTCTTCGCTCATTTTGTAAAAACAGTATTATATCCACCGACATCTTCGTAGATTCTCAAGAATTATAATAATAATAATAATAATAATAATAATAATAACAATAATAATAATGACGATGATATTACAACAACTTGAAATTTGTATAATAATTTATTTATTATTGACGTCTAAGCACTCCAAAGAAATTCTTTAAATTAAATAAATGAATAAATAAATAAATAAATTCCAATTTCAAAAAAACTAATTTAAATTTTATTTTAGGGCCGTCGACAGGCCGACTAGTAGTAATACTCCAAATAGTCTAACATGGCGTCGAATTATTGCGAGAAATGCATGGACGTATTCGAAGGTGGAAGAGGAAACTCGCTACGATTTTTTGAACTAAATATCGCTTGCGCGCTCGATCAGCCTCCACCCGACCCTTTGTATTTTATGAATTCTAGCCCGGAGAGTAAATTGATACCTTTGGACCGGAACGTCTCCCCCGATGAGCTCTCTTTTAAACTGTTTTCGATAAACTACGAATCCCTGTCCAAGGGGGAAGGTTACGATAAATATTACGTTAAACCTTTCGAATCTAAAAAGAAGACGACGACGCTTTTGTCGAGAGGAATTCAAAATTTTTTAGCTAAATTCAATAACGGAGAGTGCGAACGCCTGATCTCTTCTCATCCCGGTAAACCCACCACTGATTGCGTCGAGGCGTGTAAAAACGCCGAAACCTTCGAGGCGATTATGAAAAAAGGCGACGCGTTTTGTTTTCCTTTAAAATCGTCTTGCTTCGTAATCAGACCGACGATTAAACAACCGGAGACCAAATCGTTGACCGCGTATTCGATTTTACTATTGTGTAATTTAGCCGATGACGAAGGAACGGAAGAAAAAGGATTAGGAGGAGTCGACGCAAAAGGACGACGTTCACGCCGCTGCATCGTAAAAACGAACGACAATGACACGATGTGCTCGGAATTGAAATTTATAGAGAACGAAGACTGTCACGAGGACTACGGAACCGATAAAATATTGATAGAGTACTTGAAAAGTTTGAATTCTGTGGATATTTTCTCTTTTTACGAATCTTTTTCAACTTCTTCTTGTTCCAAGCCCGAGAACCAATTGACTCCTTCCACGTCGTCATCTTTTTGGAATATCGGCGCAAAAAAAATAATTATTCTCGTTTTTTGGTTGGGGGGATATTGATGTTTCTCTATTCAACTTTAATTATAAATATCCGAGATCCGACCCCCCTGAGTCTAGCACGAGCTTTTCAACATCTCACACCATGGCCCCGGTGCTTACTTTTCCGAACGACATTTTTAGAACAATCTAGATTACTTCCCCTCGTCATTGATTGCTTATTTCCATTATGAGCATACTCGAACTCTCGATCGATAAATACATTCTGATGAAAATAAATTGAGTATATCTGCATTTAATTTATTTAAACTACTTAAATAAATGATTGTCTATTATGTTTATCATTCTCAGAAACAAACTCCAATAAAATGATATAAAGTTCTAAAGTTATGTATATATATATTTAAACTACATGCGCATTTACTGAAGTAACGTATTCATTTTCTCCATGAAATTGAGTGTAACGTTTAGTAATAAACAAATCTTACTCTCACTTTTAATCAAATAGATTTTAACGGAAAGATACTCGCAAGAGAAACCGACTTGAAGGCTATCAGGACGCACCCAACCGAAAAATGTCTAACGAGATAATATAATTCACCTGTATATAAGGTAAGTGTCATACATAATTATTAATTTTATTAGACTGACAAAAAGTGTAGAAAAATAATCAAAAGATTAATAGGCTTTCTAGCGACCTCGGCTTAGTAATTTATAAAATATATTATAAATAAAACTCACTTTTTTTACCTTTTGATATTAAAATGACAGTACACATATAGAGAGAGTATCTTACACGACAGTAAAGAAGTTAAAACAAACGTCATAATAAAAACATCTCCTTTATATCATAATAGAATCAATCATGGATAAGAGAGCCCATACTCTATCTCCTACTCTAAACTTACATACAGCTCGAGATATTCTCAAAGCAGTCGATATCTTACACATATAATTATAACGAGCACGATTTATACTAACAGTTATCATGCCTGGCGATAATACAATAGGAGGATTTATCGCATAACACTCTCCAAATATTCCAAGGAGGCATTGCCTACTGTCAACGATTCTCTATGCCCGGAATAGAGACTAATGCTATAAATTATTAGAGATGATAATAGAAACTGAGCTCAAATAGCACGAGATATAGTATGCAACTAAGATACCTAATCCTCGATAATGAAAAGAATATGATATCAAATAGTGCCCAAAGGTCTTTTTTTTATAACCATACCTAATCTCCACCTGCGAGTTATTTTTAAAACAAACACAAAGTTGAATTATTCTCTGTATGAACAGCGGTTGATACGTCAAGACACGAAATCGTGATATCAGATAATTTTAATTCAAACTTTAACTCAGATTCTAAACTTTGAGGAAAACATTTCTATTATGAACGATATCGCTCTGCTTACCTAAATAAATATCTATGAAAAAGGAAGTATGCGAATTCAATTAATCCCGTTTCCTCAACTCAAAGTTCAATAGAATCAAATTCAACATGTGACGATATGCACGAAAGTAGTAGATATACTTATTAATGGAACTCATGTAATTCGATTCGATGTCAGTGAAGAGTTAAGCTTACTGACTGCATTATGAGAGCAATCTTTCGTTATAATACATATGCCAGTATTAGATTCATCAACTGATCACAATACTACGAATGAACTTATTGGCTATCTCTATTTATACTCTCGTTCTGTTATCGGCCTAGCCTAACTAATACTGACATTAATGCCTTTCATCTCAATCTCGACATCGGAACAGCAGGTCTTTTCTCTAAAATATACCAATGAATCTAAGTATCTGTCGTGAAGGATCTCTTACGACCAAAAGAGTCGATCGGATGACCAACCTAGAGAGTGTCTTGTGTAGCACATACGACAGAAGCGTGCGAAGACACGTCGAGGATCCTGCAAGCAGTACTGTAAGAATTGGAAAATATCTAATAGTGAATAGATAATAAGTTAGATTTTATATATCGAAAAATAAAAGATGGCAAATGTGAATTAAATATTCCCCTCGTTCGTACGCAAACCTTATGTTACCTAACATACCAGATTATATAACTAGTATAAGTGCTACGTAATTATAGAACAAGAAAAAGTAAGCTGAAATAAAATCTTGTTATAGAGACAACGAAATAGTGTCGAATGCAAACATTAAATGTACCTCTGTGGAACGCTCTGATATTAAAGCAGAGATATTGTAGAAGAATCAGTGAACTTTGTCTCTTCCTGTTTATCATGCATCAATAACCGTCTCTGTTTAATCACGTATAAGTGTATATAGTCGAAAACACTTGGCTCTTAATACAATTAACTATAAGAGCTGAAGACTCTTAGTTTAACTGATAAAAGTCAATATCGAGAAAGAGAGAAAAAACAGTGATACTTCAATCCGCAAATTCTATTCGAAAAATTCTAAATCTCGGAAGGATCAGATAATTTTATCCCAGATATCGCGTGTAATTATATTGCTTATAGAAGAAAATCAAATAGCTTATATTAGTATGCCTAACTAAGCGATTCCCATCCAAACATGTATTATTTAGACTCCCTCTTGCGCAGATATATGAAATTACAACATATAACAGGTAAAAATATTACTCTAATATGAAGAAGAAATTCTACATGATCGATGGATGAAGAAAATGAAAGTGCCTGTACCAAGCGAATACAGAATTGTTATAATAATACATTACGATCATGATAGAAAAGATATATTCAGATATCAATCAAACGTTGATAACTAATAATGTAACACGAAATAGCACTGTCCTGTCAAGTTTTCTCTGTTAGTACTTTATTAATAATTATCTAGAGAAAAACCTATTGAGACGAACGCTTAAGCTTGATAGAGAGATATGAGAATAAAAGTGAGTTCAAATCTCTTAGTATGTCACATACGAAAGAATCGACACTAGTACCGACGAATATTTCTTACCCAGGTCATGAATCCGGTATTCTCTCCCTCTCTAAAATAGCATTCATTCAAGCAAACTGCTTGCCTCATTTCAGAGAAAGTAGAATTAATGCTATGCATGATTATATTATTATTAAAGGCTGACTATTATAAAGGAATCATTTAATAAAATTTATCATTTTCTATATTATGTCTGTATACATATGATTCCTGTTCTACCGCATTGAACTAATTAATTGAACTCATAGAACACCATAATATCTTTATTACTTTTTACAGCGCCCGAAAAAGCCATATCTTACGAATACCAAAAAAAATCGAAAATTTATTGGTAGTGGTTTTAAGAAAACGATAACAAAACACGACTCGAGAAAGAAACTTTGCAGAAGAGCGAACGGAGGCCCTGACGAGATTACTTAATTTATCTAAATGAAAACGAAATTCTTGTAGATGAAGACATAGTGCACACCGACTACCGACGTACGAGCTACTAGCAATTATCGGGTCATGCTAATAGAATACGAGATGATGTAGTGTTGTAATGACATTAATAGTTAAGACCTTAATAAAGACAATCTGATAACAATAAGAATGGATCTTCGTTGAATGATGTGCGAAGTTGCTAGAGTTATCAATCCTCAACAAGGAATTATTAATGT
Source organism: Trachelipus rathkii (assembly GCA_015478945.1). Lineage (NCBI taxonomy): Eukaryota > Metazoa > Arthropoda > Malacostraca > Isopoda > Trachelipodidae > Trachelipus > Trachelipus rathkii. The sequence continues at coordinate 56,996 of JABUQX010106242.1, read as the reverse complement.
ATAGGAAATGAATGTTGGTGGATTAATATTTTTTATGACGGGTCATTAATCAAATACAAGATGATAGTGTTGAATCATTATAAATTAATTTTCAGTAAACTTTTTCTCATTAAATAAATGGACACTATTCAAAATAATAATAATAATAATAATTATAATAATAATAATAATAATAAATTATAAAATAATAATAATAATAATAATAATAATAATAATAATAATAATAAATAAAATAAATATAATAATGAGAAAAAGATCTACAACCAACGACGACGACTCCGGCGGTTGTCAATGCCTCTCCCTCCGATAAGACTCACAACAAAGAAATGAAAACCTCTCCCAGAACAATCCCCCTGTCCCTCTTTAAAGACGCCGTTCTATTGCGTACCGCTGATAGAACTTCACCAGTTGCCTTTTACCAATATGGTTTTATTCATTACGAAGTTTTTCAATACGAAGAACGATTCAATAAAATTTTATTCGATGAAGAGATTTTCTCAGAATCGACGGGGAGAAAAAAGAAAAAGAGAAGGAATAAAAGTAATCTGCGGATGGAGCACGATTATAGTAACGAAGAGGAAGAAGAAGAAGAAGAAGAAGAAAAAGAGAACGAGAGCGACGAAGATTATTCGGACGAGGATAACTCGTTCGCTACTGCCCAGTTTATCGCGGACGCGAATGACGTAATATACGAAAAAAAGAAGGGGTCGGAAACGGAGGAATGCGGCGAATGCGAGGAAATGACGAGCGGATCGAATGATCAAACTTTAGAAAAGTTCCGCAAAATTAGAAGCGACGCATCCTCACTCTGCAAAGTTCAGCAGCTATTCACTAACATCGACGACGATCACAGCGACTCTTTCGTATTTTTAAGAGCGATCAAAGAAAAGGAAATTGCTAAAAAGGGGATATCAGTAAAAGGGGTCACCCTATTTTATAGCGAAAATATTCTAAACGCTAAAAGAAAATATAAAGGAAGTTATCATATAAGATTCGATACGGATTATAAGTACGTAGATTACGAAAATTATCCGTCGAGCAAAAGAAAAAGAACGGAATTCGAGGATTTACCTACGACGGATTCTCGCTTTCGCTGCGCGGTAATGTCTCAAAATCATAAGGAATTCCTAGCGTTAAAATCCGACGGAGATGGCGACGGCGGTAAGGTCTCCTTCGAAATTTCCAAAACTGATACTAAATTGACTTATTTTAAAAATGGAAAATCGTCCTCGGAAGAAGCTATAGTCGCCCTCGACCCATTTTACGGCATGACTTGCGTTTCGTCTAAGGGTTATTGCGAAGGATTTTTGACCTCCTCGTCAAAAATACTCCAATTTCAACCGAATTTAAAGCGCGATTACAACTGCACAATAAATATATCGCATCAACCGATGCGCCTGGTGTTAAAAGTTTTAAAAAATAAAAAACGGAATGTAAAGAAAAACGACGAAGAAAGAAAGGTAAAACGTCGTCGTCATCATGCCGCCGAACACGACTTTGGGAAAATTAGTCTAGCCGAAATAAATTATAGCGGGGGGGGAAATTTCAACAGCAGTGGCGGTGGCGGTAAGGATTTCGTTAAAGAGTTCCTACATTACGTCTTATCGAAAGCGAATCAAAATGTAAATTCGAAAGTCGAAGGGTTCGGCTTTTTGAACGACGACGGGGAAAACTATAACCAGAAACGTTTTCGCGAATATTTCCCGCTCCTGCGTAACACGATTTCGATAAAAGAAATATACGGCGTCGAGGTGACCGCGAAATTTACGGAGAATCGAACATCTTTACCGTTAAAATTCGTTTTGGAATCTACAGAATTAATTAGCGTAATCCATGCTCGAAAACCCGAAAATAACGAACGATTCTTCTCCCCTAGTACGACGAAACGTTTAATTCACGTTTCTAAATCGTTTTTCTTCAACGGGAATATAAATAGTAAATTATATTGTTATTGTTGGAATACCGAAAAGAATAATTGGGACGACGGTAGTGACGAGCGTTTCCTCAAAATATTAAAGGGGTGCGATATTTCCGCGTTGAGGTTCGAAGTGCCTAGTTTTAAAAATAATGATAAACTTAAAAACGTTGATAAAAACGTCGGTGTCGCGATCACCGACAAATGGATAGTGTTTTCGTGCGATAGATGGAATATGTTAGATACAAGCTCCGAGTCGCCGCTGCGCGCGCGCGCGATAAAAGGAGGAGACGAGGAAGGAGAGGACGCGGAGGAGGATATTATCTTAAATCTAAATCTTCAACGGTTTCCCGTATACTCCGTAATACCTCTAACACCTCATTTGTCTCGCGGTTTCGCGTACGTTAGACAATCGGAAATTTTCGATTCCAATCCGACATTTTTAATAAAAAGCGAAACCGCGGTTGATATTCCGAAATGGGAGCTCGTTAAGGTAGGGCGAAGAGTAGGGATCTTCTCCTCCTCCTCGTCCTCGGATCGATACGAGCTTATCGAATCCACCCCGGTCGACCTGCGTTTAAACTCTGAAAAAGACGAGGAGAAAAACCCGATGCGCAGTTACGGAATCGAAACGAAAACGTTACGCTACCTCGACGACGAATTCGAAGATGTTAAATTCCTGCTAATGAGCGAGGTCGAAATGATTCATTATTTCAAGGCTAGCGAAAACGAAGACAAGGAAGTGATGTTACAATCTTATTTGAGAGATAGAAAATTATCGTATCGTAAATGTTTTATTGAGAAGAACGTAATGCGTCCGTATTTATTGAATCCTTAGTAATTGATTAGTTAATAATAATATAATACTAACTACTAATAGTCGTAAATTTTATATTATAATAAAATAGATAACGTATGGCGCTCTCTTCTTCCATTTTATCCTTTAATTGCGAAAAAAATATCGTTCCTTGTACGACGAGTCCCGAGTGCAAGATTTTATGTCAACGAGCGTCGGACATCGGTAGAATAAACGAGGTTAGTTTTTTCATCTGCGAAAATAGGTCGTGCGCGAGAATAGGGATCCCCGAAAACATTAGCGACTTAGCCCTCGAAGACTTGAAAAAGTTTCGATCCTCTAATTACCGCAACCTCGACGATTTCGAGGCCAACTACGTAAAAAGGCACTCGGACGATTTTGTGTTGAAAAGGTCCTTATATTATATGGAATTAATGGAGAATTTTATCGACGGCGGCAACAGCGACACTTTTTCTTTTTTGAATCGAAATCTTCCAGACAGCGACGACGACGACGACGACGACGACGATTCGATTAACATTTCTTCTACAACAACTCCATCGATCGTCGAAATTGGAGGGCGTGAAGATAGAAAAAGGTTGGGAGACAAGGATGAGGACGAAATTCGGAAATGGCGCGGTGAAACTTTGGAAAACGAAGCCGAAACGGTGGTCGTTAATAAGGAACACGACATTAGAGATAAAAGGGCAAAATATAAGACGCTGGTTTTCTCTCGTATTAAACAATTTCACGGAATCTCGCCCGCCGCGTCCTCTAAAGGGGACGACGAGTATTCTTCGAAAATAATCGACGATGAAGATAATAGTAATGATTCTCTTTTTCGAGAAATAAATGACGCGACTCACAACCGGAGATACGCGGAAAAGCTGGTCGTTCAATCCAAATCGGGCGACGTAAGGGGCGCGGTGTCGTCATCGCCACCGCTGGATTCTTTTCGATTTTTATGCAACGAGGAAATGGGTGCCGGATTCGAAATAACGCGTTTCTACTCTCCCCAAGACGACGAGCGCTACGAAATTCCGATCTGCTTATGCCTCCATCCGGACAAATTATTCGGCCCGGCATGCAAATGGCGAAGTAATTTCGACGTCACCGATTACGACCAATGGGAAAAGAGCGGCGAGAAAACATTCCCGCTTCGAGATAATATAGACGACTACAACAAAGCTTTAGACTTTTGCAGGAAAAAAAAGAATCCAGCGGTGGCGATGACGACACCGCGCCCCTTACGTCGCCCGATTTGGATTGAACGACCAGCTTTTCCGCGTATCTCCGGTTGTGAGTCGCGTCATTTATTTCTCGAAAAAGAGAATCATTACTATTATCTTCATCGTCGATTATTTTCGAAGAATACTCGTCGTCCCCTTTAGAGGACGCGGCGGGCGAGATTCCGTGAAATTGTTTAATACGAGAGAAAACCAGCGTCTTATATTTTGCCCTTTTATCTCTAATGTCGTGTTCCTTATTAACGACCACCGTTTCGGCTTCGTTTTCCAAAGTTTCACCGCGCCATTTCCGAATTTCGTCCTCATCCTTGTCTCCCAACCTTTTTCTATCTTCACGCCCTCCAATTTCGACGATCGATGGAGTTGTTGTAGAAGAAATGTTAATCGAATCGTCGTCGTCGTCGTCGTCGTCGTCGCTGTCTGGAAGATTTCGATTCAAAAAAGAAAAAGTGTCGCTGTTGCCGCCGTCGATAAAATTCTCCATTAATTCCATATAATATAAGGACCTTTTCAACACAAAATCGTCCGAGTGCCTTTTTACGTAGTTGGCCTCGAAATCGTCGAGGTTGCGGTAATTAGAGGATCGAAACTTTTTCAAGTCTTCGAGGGCTAAGTCGCTAATGTTTTCGGGGATCCCTATTCTCGCGCACGACCTATTTTCGCAGATGAAAAAACTAACCTCGTTTATTCTACCGATGTCCGACGCTCGTTGACATAAAATCTTGCACTCGGGACTCGTCGTACAAGGAACGATATTTTTTTCGCAATTAAAGGATAAAATGGAAGAAGAGAGCGCCATACGTTATCTATTTTATTATAATATAAAATTTACGACTATTAGTAGTTAGTATTATATTATTATTAACTAATCAATTACTAAGGATTCAATAAATACGGACGCATTACGTTCTTCTCAATAAAACATTTACGATACGATAATTTTCTATCTCTCAAATAAGATTGTAACATCACTTCCTTGTCTTCGTTTTCGCTAGCCTTGAAATAATGAATCATTTCGACCTCGCTCATTAGCAGGAATTTAACATCTTCGAATTCGTCGTCGAGGTAGCGTAACGTTTTCGTTTCGATTCCGTAACTGCGCATCGGGTTTTTCTCCTCGTCCTTTTCAGAGTTTAAACGCAGGTCGACCGGGGTGGATTCGATAAGCTCGTATCGATCCGAGGACGAGGAGGAGGAGAAGATCCCTACTCTTCGCCCAACCTTAACAAGCTCCCATTTCGGAATATCAACCGCGGTTTCGCTTTTTATTAAAAATGTCGGATTGGAATCGAAAATTTCGGATTGTCTAACGTACGCGAAACCGCGAGACAAATGAGGTGTTAGAGGTATTACGGAGTATACGGGAAACCGTTGAAGATTTAGATTTAAGATAATATCCTCCTCCGCGTCCTCTCCTTCCTCGTCTCCTCCTTTTATCGCGCGCGCGCGCAGCGGCGACTCGGAGCTTGTATCTAACATATTCCATCTATCGCACGAAAACACTATCCATTTGTCGGTGATCGCGACACCGACATTTTTATCAACGTTTTTAAGTTTATCATTATTTTTAAAACTAGGCACTTCGAACCTCAACGCGGAAATATCGCACCCCTTTAATATTTTGAGGAAACGCTCGTCACTACCGTCGTCCCAATTATTCTTTTCGGTATTCCAACAATAACAATATAATTTACTATTTATATTCCCGTTGAAGAAAAACGATTTAGAAACGTGAATTAAACGTTTCGTCGTACTAGGGGAGAAGAATCGTTCGTTATTTTCGGGTTTTCGAGCATGGATTACGCTAATTAATTCTGTAGATTCCAAAACGAATTTTAACGGTAAAGATGTTCGATTCTCCGTAAATTTCGCGGTCACCTCGACGCCGTATATTTCTTTTATCGAAATCGTGTTACGCAGGAGCGGGAAATATTCGCGAAAACGTTTCTGGTTATAGTTTTCCCCGTCGTCGTTCAAAAAGCCGAACCCTTCGACTTTCGAATTTACATTTTGATTCGCTTTCGATAAGACGTAATGTAGGAACTCTTTAGCGAAATCCTTACTACTTCCGAAGTCGTCCTCGCCGATATTTTCCTCGGCCCTATAATTTATTTCGGCTAGACTAATTTTCCCAAAGTCGTGTTCGGCGGCGCGATGACGTTTCGCCTTACCTTCATTCAAGTTTTTCTTTAGTCTTTTTATTTTAAAACTTTTACGACGCATCGGTTGATGCGATACATTTATTGTGCAGTTGTAATCGCGCTTTAAATACGGTTGAAATTGAAATATTTTCGACGATGGGGTCAAAAATCCTTCGCAATAACCCTTAGACGAAACGCAAGTCATGCCGTAAAATGGGTCGAGGGCGACTATAGCTTCTTCCGAGGACGATTTTCCATTTTTAAAATAAGTCAATTTAGTATCAGTTTTGGAAATTTCGAAGGAGACCTTACCGCCGTCGCCATCTCCGTCGGATTTTAACGCTAGGAATTCCTTATGATTTTGAGACATTACCGCGCAGCGAAAGCGAGAATCCGTCGTAGGTAAATCCTCGAATTCCGTTCTTTTTCTTTTGCTCGACGGATAATTTTCGTAATCTACGTACTTATAATCCGTATCGAATCTTATATGATAACTTTCATTATTTTTTCTTTTAGCGTTTAGAATATTTTCGCTATAAAATAGGGTGACCCCTTTTACTGATATCCCCTTTTTAGCAATTTCCTTTTCTTTGATCGCTCTTAAAAATACGAAAGAGTCGCTGTGATCGTCGTCGATGTTAGTGAATAGCTGCTGAACTTTGCAGAGTGAGGATGCGTCGCTTCTAATTTTGCGGAACTTTTCTAAAGTTTGATCATTCGATCCGCTCGTCATTTCCTCGCATTCGCCGCATTCCTCCGTTTCCGACCCCTTCTTTTTTTCGTATATTACGTCATTCGCGTCCGCGATAAACTGGGCAGTAGCGAACGAGTTATCCTCGTCCGAATAATCTTCGTCGCTCTCGTTCTCTTTTTCTTCTTCTTCTTCTTCTTCCTCTTCGTTACTATAATCGTGCTCCATCCGCAGATTACTTTTATTCCTTCTCTTTTTCTTTTTTCTCCCCGTCGATTCTGAGAAAATCTCTTCATCGAATAAAATTTTATTGAATCGTTCTTCGTATTGAAAAACTTCGTAATGAATAAAACCATATTGGTAAAAGGCAACTGGTGAAGTTCTATCAGCGGTACGCAATAGAACGGCGTCTTTAAAGAGGGACAGGGGGATTGTTCTGGGAGAAGTTTTCATTTCATTGTTGTGAGTCTTATTCGGGGAGAGGCATGGACAACCGCCGAGTCGTCGTCGTTCGATGTTGTAGATTCGTTTTTCTCATTATCTGATATTTCATTATATTTAATTATATTATTATTTTCTATATATTTCTATTATTAATTAATATTAGTGTTATGAGCATTATGATTCATTAATTTATTATATTCATTATTGATATATATCATTATTATTAATAGCGATAATCTTTTCTTGCCGCCCTCTCCTTTCAGATTCTCAGCGATTGCGTCGGCGTACATCTCATTATCTCGTCTTCATCCGCCTCCGAATGCTGTCTCAATCGTTCATTGTCGTCGTCGTCGTGCTGGCTCTCGTCGATCCTATTGTTGTCTCTCGTCCATGTTGTCTTCGTTCCATGTATGCATCGTATTGCATCCTCTTCGAGGGAAGTGGTATTCGTAGATGTCTTCGCCGTCAAAATTTTTAACACCCGTTTTTACCGGTACTATTTTTCTACGTATAGTGAATCTAATGAATGTTAAAATGACCATTATTAAAAGCACGATTCCAATAACAGTGAGACCCACTGTAGAGTAAATTTGCATTACCGATATTCGTTTTTTGGTTGTTAGGGGATCAGGAGGAGAATACCGCGGATTCATGAACTTGGGTAAAAAATATTCGTCCTTACCTATGTCGGATTCTTTCGCGCCGTATGGGAATTCTGGGAAAACATCTTTTTCTCGTTGATTTTTTTCGAATTCAGGAATGGGTCTCGGTAAAAAAATATTTCCTCGATTATTATTATTTTCAATTTCTTTCGCTTCTGGCGAAACGCCCTTTTCTCGATCGTTTTCAAACTTCTTCGGGACGGGGTTGATTTTATCAAGATGCATAATATACGGAGTATAATACATTGGTGGAACGTCGTTTTCGTGTTGATTTTTTTCAAATTCGGGAAGAGGTCTTGGTAAAAAACCTTTTCCTCGATATTCTTCTGATCCGGATGAAACGCCTTTTTCTCGGTCGCTTTCGAACTTCTTCGCAAAAGGGTTGATTTGATCAAGGTGCTTAATATACGGAGTACTGTAGGCCGACGAAACACCGATTTGTCGTTTCGCTACGGGCCGAAAGCCTTTTTCTCGATCGCTTTCCAAGTTGGTTTTATCAAGGTGCATTATATACGGAGTACGAATCCACGGCAGTGACGAATATTTGGAATATATATTATTTTTGACAAAATTTTCTTCCTTCGATTTTTCTTTTGTCGCGTCTACATCGCCGTCTCCCTTGTCGTTTTCAACAGACTCCTTCGATGTGTCATCGTCGACCCCCTTGCGGTATTCAAAAGACGCGACCGTCGTGTTATCGTCGCCCCCCTCGTTGATTTCGTAAGATGCGCTCATTGTGGTATCGTTATCGTCGTCGTCTTCATCGCTATCAAAGTCATCGACGGTGTCGTCGTCTATCGTTTCGACGTTTAACGAAGATCTCTCATTTGTATTCAAATTTATACCTCCTTCGTTCATTTCTCCGACGTCGTCGCCCTTTTCTCCCTCATTAGGGTGGACTTTTTCTTCTTCTTCAAAATCCGCGAGCGAAGTAGAATGTTCCTCCGAGCTATTATTCAGATCGGATTCCCTTTCGTCGTCTTGCGATATCGGTTCAAATACCGGTTTTAGAGGGGGTATTGGTCCGAATAATATTTTCGGATTAAAACTTACCGAAAGATTTTTAGAAACTCCTGATTGTCTATTCATTAAGGCGCTTTAATTTATTTTTCGGCCTCTCAAGAAAAATTATTTGGTTTTGGTTTGCGTTAAAAAAATTTTAACCAAAAAAAAATTTATTAACGCTCGCTTTTTTAGATATCGATGTTTCGAACCGAACGAGATATATTAAATGGTTCGCTCGATAATTACTCAGCGGCTTCAATAGGATTTTTCGGACCTTTCCAGAAACGTAAGTATTATTATATAGCCGAGGTCGCTAGAAGCTCTATTAACTCTTTTGATTATTTGATTCGCGCAAAATTAAATTTTTAATATTTTTAAACATCTTTTTAACCGGGCATTCAGTTTTCGTTTCTGCTGCTGTTGCTGCGGCTCCGATCTCCGTATTTTTCTTATCTTGAAACGGCGAGAACGATTTGAAGTAGCCTATTAGAAAAATGAAAAGTAACCCTAAAGCGATGAGTTTAAAAAACATTACGATCTATTTTTTTGGTGAGTTTAATTAATAAAAAAAGACAATTTTAAAAAATTTATTTATTATATGGAGATTATAACGATAATATAACGTCGATCGGATTCAAATGGAAAAAAACAATGCGAGGAAGTAGCTTATTAGATTGTTCCTAAAAATGTCGTTGCGAATACCACCTATCCTGTTTTGAAAATCCGTCGTCAAGAACAAATAACTCAGGTTCGATCTCGATATGTTTTTAAAGTTTGAATAGAGAAACATCAATTTCAACACGGAGAAATTATTTTTTTTGCCGCCGATATTCCAAAAAGATGACGACGTGGAAGGAGTCAATTGGTTCTCGGGCTTGGAACAAGAAGAAGTTGAAAAAGATTCGTAAAAAGAGAAAATATCCACAGAATTCAAACTTTTCAAGTACTCTATCAATATTTTATCGGTTCCGTAGTCCTCGTGACAGTCTTCGTTCTCTATAAATTTCAATTCCGAGCACATCGTGTCATTGTCGTTCGTTTTTACGATGCAGCGGCGTGAACGTCGTCCTTTTGCGTCGACTCCTCCTAATCCTTTTTCTTCCGTTCCTTCGTCATCGGCTAAATTACACAATAGTAAAACCGAATACGCGGTCAACGATTTGGTCTCCGGTTGTTTAATCGTCGGTCTGATTACGAAGCAAGACGATTTTAAAGGAAAACAAAACGCGTCGCCTTTTTTCATAATCGCCTCGAAGGTTTCGGCGTTTTTACACGCCTCGACGCAATCAGTGGTGGGTTTACCGGGATGAGAAGAGATCAGGCGTTCGCACTCTCCGTTATTGAATTTAGCTAAAAAATTTTGAATTCCTCTCGACAAAAGCGTCGTCGTCTTCTTTTTAGATTCGAAAGGTTTAACGTAATATTTATCGTAACCTTCTCCCTTGGACAGGGATTCGTAGTTTATCGAAAACAGTTTAAAAGAGAGCTCATCGGGGGAGACGTTCCGGTCCAAAGGTATCAATTTACTCTCGGGGCTAGAATTCATAAAATACAAAGGGTCGGGTGGAGGCTGATCGAGCGCGCAAGCGATATTTAGTTCAAAAAATCGTAGCGAGTTTCCTCTTCCACCTTCGAATACGTCCATGCATTTCTCGCAATAATTCGACGCCATGTTAGACTATTTGGAGTATTACTACTAGTCGGCCTGTCGACGGCCCTAAAATAAAATTTAAATTAGTTTTTTTGAAATTGGAATTTATTTATTTATTTATTCATTTATTTAATTTAAAGAATTTCTTTGGAGTGCTTAGACGTCAATAATAAATAAATTATTATACAAATTTCAAGTTGTTGTAATATCATCGTCATTATTATTATTGTTATTATTATTATTATTATTATTATTATTATTATAATTCTTGAGAATCTACGAAGATGTCGGTGGATATAATACTGTTTTTACAAAATGAGCGAAGACGCTATTATGCGGAAGATGAAGATGAAGAAGACGCCGAAGATTTATACACGCTGGATGAAGAAAATTATTCTTTATCGTTGGCCACTCTAAGCATATTAAACAACGAAACCGCTATATCTCTCGACCAAATTACTAAACTGGAGGGAATCGATCTTGGCGATCGAGAAAATGGACGGCCGGCAGCCTCGTCGTCATCCCCATCAAAGTCTTCGTTTTTTCTTCCGCAGAAAACGGTTCGAGAAATTTTAACATCCGAAGCTAAACTACTTCATTTACTGGGCCAAAGAGAGTTTCTCGAGCGAGACATTCGAGAGCTGATGGACGATAAATTGAGATCGTATAAAGTTTTCATAACGGAACAAAACGCCAAAGAAACATTTCAAAACCTACCTACGCAATTTAAAAAGATTAGTGGTGACGACGCTTGCCTGAGACTACCGAGCGCTAAAGTTATCATCTCAACCGATGAAGATAACGAAAATCTTCCTTTAGTGGAAGAAAGCGATCTCGAAAAAGCTTTCTCTCTCCTTCGATATTGCGTGTGGAAAAACGAATCGGATGGCGAAAAGCCGCCCTGCACACTATTTTCTGGAAATAAAAATCCTTCCGAGAAACCACTTTTCTTTCAGTCGGAGTGTATCACGTCGCTCGTACTCAAAACCGATAGAGCGGTTTTAATGAATGACGAAAATTACGACTACGAGGGCGGATCAGGATGGATTGATAAATTTACGCTACTTTTGACTAAAATCAATTTGATGAAACGCTATTTTCCTCCGTATTACGTCGTCGACTCAAAATTTACGGCGATCGCGACAATTCACCCGAATCGGAGAAGATTCCCTCTCTTAATTCTTTTGAGCGCCTTCGAATTTTGCCTCGAGCAAATTATCTTTTATCAACCCTCGGCCGAAAACGTGGATTATATTTTTGCTTCGGTGTTTACCAAAAATATCGGCAAGGCGAACAGCAACGATTTCTTGAAAATGAAAATGCTTATACGGCAAAGAATATTTACGACCGTGAAACTCTTCTCGTCCGCGATCGCGGAATTCGTTAAAACGGATTATAATCACGAACGTCTAGCTCGCGATCTCGAACGAGACGCCGATTCCTTTATCCTTTCCGCGATGAACGACGATAAGAAAACTAATAATAATTTGTTTAAATTCATCGATCACAAATCAGTATGCCAAAATGACCACCCGTGTATGAAGGTCGGGGTTCTTTACGAAGCAATATTTTCCCAAAAGACGTGCTCCAATTTGTTAAATTTGATCGGGGGAACGGAATTTAAATTTTTAATCAATAGCGGGTGGATAATAAATAAGAGCGCTAATTCGAAGGACTCGAAAAGACTGCAGTATTGGTGGGAGAGCGGCGGCGGAGGCGGCGAAGAGGAACGAACGGTCAAAGACATCGCGACAGAGTATTGGACCGACGGGCGACGAATTACTTTTAGAAATGTACGGTTAACCGGCACGTTTCCTCTATTATGGGCTTCCTTTTTTTTAATCGCATCGCGAGACTTTTCCACGACCGATCCTTTTCGGGGCGGCGGTGGCGACAAGCGTTTACCCGAAAACCCTGTTAGAAAAAAGGAATCGTTGAGCTCTAAAACCTTATTGAGCGATTTCATGACTCATCACGTTTACGTCATGACGGGATGCGGGTTTTGCGAACGAAATTACCCTGTTAAATTCAAACATGCCATGGAAATGAACTATTTTATTATCCGGCACGACCTCCTTAAAGAAAAAGGCGGGGTGAGAAATAGCGAATTGCACATTCTATCTGATAGCTTTCGATCGAAGGAAAGCTCTATGGATAAAGATACCCTTCTTCGCGCCAAGGACTATATCGCCTCCTTCGTGAAATTCATTCTTAATTACGACGGTGAAGAATATATTTTGCGATTAAAAGAATTGCAATCGCTTACGTATTTTTCGTCTTATTTGTTCCTTCTACTGTTACTGATGGGGGATCCCGTTGTTCTCGATACTCTTTTCACGAAGGAGCGAAGGAGTGAAATCTTTAATACCGGAAGTGAGAGATTCGCGCGATTCGTCTCTTTTTCCCACACTGTCTCTCTATGGCTCTTGCGAAACGTGATCGGATTGCAATCGAACAGACCGATGTTTCCGCTAAAGGGAATTTTGGATGAAAACGAAATCCTGGCTTTCGAACGCCTTTTTTTAGAAATATTTTTAAACGATGATTTCTGTTTAGAAAAGTACGACCGATACCTCGCCCAAAACGGGTTTGAGGACGTCGCGGAGTTCGTGAGGAGAAAGGAAAATGAAACAAGATTGGCGGGAATAGGTAGTGGCTTTGACGGCGAAGATGATGATGATGAAGAAGAAGAGAGCCTAAACGCCAGTACGAAAAAACGAGGACGCGATCTATCCGACGGCACCTTTTCCGATAACTCGAATTTCTTTTCCCGGTACCGTACGGAAGAAGAGCTCTTAAGAGCGAAAGTTATTCCGTTTTTTAAGGGAGAACGAAAAGTTCGTTAGTCGGTTAACGTTATTCAACTAGGCGACGTTTAGAAAAAACGATTTTCTAAGAGGCTATTTTTCAAACGCGAGACTCCTTCGCGTGATCGTCGTATTTTCTTCTAATTTATTAACGATATTCTATATTTTTTATTCCTTAAAAAATAAACATTTTAGCTAGTTGAAGTTTTTATTACCATCGATTTTTCCATTGAATAATTTGTTTTTAAGGTTTAACGACGACAAATTTAAAAATTCTATAAATTGATATTTTAATTTTATTTATATATTTTTTTTTATTTTAGTTAAATCAAAACAAATTTTTATAAAAAAACGGCGATATTTATTTAAAAAAATATATCTGAACATTTTAATTTTTATTTTATTTTTTTTAATTTATTTATTTTAGTCACCACTAAAAATAATTTCTCATAGAAACCTATATTTTACGGGTAACTAATTTAAAAAATATATGTATACAGATGTTGTTCTTTGAAAAGAATTTCGATTTATATTAATTTATTTATCGTTTTATTATAATAATAAACTTATAATAAACATTATTTTAATTAAATGAATTAATTACTCGATAGAATTTATTTATTTTTTCATATAAACAGCTCCTACGTCAAAGAATGAAAAAAGAAAACGAAACACGAACATAGGTGCTAATTATCCAGCGAGATCTAAATAATAATAATAATAATAATAATAATAATAATAATAATAATAATAATAATAATAATAATAATAATAATAATAATAATAATAATAAATTTTTAAAAAGAAAGAAATATAAAAATGATATACAGGAGATTATCCGATTTCGAAGATGTAGTTTTTAAGATCGACGTAAATTACAATTTGTTGTTTAAGCGTAAGAAAAACGGCGACGATTATTTTACGATCGAAACTTTTGAAAACGATAAAAGAAATAATTTGCACGTGAGCCGGGAATGTTTGGTGTCAATTTTAAGACACTTGAACAATTCTTATAAGGATCGGGAGAGGGGGGCGTTGGAATTCTTTGTAAAAGAAACCGAAGCGGCTGGAAAGAAAACAAAATCGGAAAACCTAAAAAAGGTTGAAAGACTACAAATCGCTCAGCCAGACCGTCCAAAAAGTAAAGAACGCGATTCACTTCAGGAAAATAATCCTGTTTTGGTTGATGAGGGCGACGACAACCACGGATGGGGTCCGGAAGTTGGCTTTTACGAGGACGCGTCTTCGGGGATTGAAAATGATATCGACGGTGATGTTAAGGAAGAAAATTTAGGGGTAGAAGAAGAGAATGACGTTGTTCGATTGACTAAAAGGTTTATAAAAGTCCGGTGGATAAAATATAAAGACACCGAAGGATTCGATCTCGTTTCCCTCCAAGCTTGTTGCTGCTCCAACGACAAAATGGTGTTTAAGCGTAATCTACTTTTAAAAGGGAAGAGAGTCATAAAAAACTTCGTAGATCTCAAGCCGATCGTCGACAATTTCTTGACGGAATACATGGTATTTCGAGAGATCATGAACCGGTCATTAAAACGTTTCGCCACATTCTTCGTAAACTCGAGAATAGAAGAACGAGGAAAATTTAAACTTTTGTCAACGAATATCGAGGAAACGCACGTATATCTATATCATTTTTTGGAGAACGATTCCAAAATGAAGGAATTCTTAACTCGCTTAAAAGATGAAATTAAAAAAGTATACGGCGACTCTAATATAGTGGACGTAAAAAACATCGTTTACATCTTCAAGCGTCGCGAATATCAGCGTGAAGAAATTACTCGATTAGTTTCTGAATCGATCGAAGGTCTGAGAAAAAAATTCTAAATTTTGAATTTTTCCATAAAGAGGTGAAAGAGCGTTTTAGGGTTTGTTTTGAATAAAGCCTTAATAATAATATTGCGAAAAATAATATTGTAATAGTGATTCTTCGATGAGTGTGTCTCGATTTTTTTCTCCGTTGGTTTTCTCGTTCCCATGAAATGACACTTCTAAGTTATGTAGGAAAAATGTGTATATACATATTTAGGTGTAATAATCATAATTAAAAAAGTGAAAATCGGTATATTTCGGCTTCTTTCAACAGGTAAATTAAAGGCAGTTACTTTTTTTAATTTTTTATTATTTGAATATAAATTTGATGATAATATACTTTTTTAATATTTAATTTTAATTGTTTATTTTTTACCTTAAATTTAACAAATAATATATATATATATATATATGAGTGTTATCAAACTTTTAAATTTAATAAATCGTGTCCTCTCTATATACTATATATATATACTTTATATATATATATATATATATATATATATATATGTAGTGTTATCAACTTTTAAATAATAAATCGTGTCCTCTATTACGTCTCCTATGGCTTTGAAAAGTTCAAAAAAAAAATCATGGTTATCGATAGAGGGAAGGGCCACATGAAACGTTTTCGGCTCGGGGTCTCGAAATGTATTTAAAAACTCAAAAAACGAATGCGGGTTAGGAAACTTCATATTGTCTGTTAACCCCAAATGGCTCTCATAGACTTTTGTTTCTTTTTCTACACTGCGTTTACCATTTTCAAGTGATTCAAAATCAAGAAATTCGAGCTTGTCGTATTGTTTTATGTTCCACCGAATAATGGAATTTCCATATTCATCGTCCATAGTCACCACGATATTTTCGAAAAGTTGGCTGATATCTCCTTCATGTAAAGGATCACCGCATTCACTAATGATGAATTCTTCTTTTTTTACCAAGTATCGATCAAAATTAAATTGTACTCCTCTTTTCAAATAGAAGCTGCCATCAAAATGGTAATAAATAGCGCAAGGATCGATATATCTTGAATGGAAAAATATAATGACCTTTTCTAGATTCGGAGAGACGAGAGTAGTGTGATATAAAAGATTTGAATCATCAATCTTTAATTCTACTAATTTTTTAAAAGCGACTTCACCTTCACTATCTCTTATGCAGTTTTCAATACTTTTATATTTAGAATGGTTTCCTCTAATTTCTAACTCAATTATATTTGGAAATGCTTTGACAAATTTAGTACTCAATAAGCCACAATTAGGATTTGTTCTCGATGGTCCGTCAAAAACCAATTTTAAGGAATTCACATTTAGAAGTCGAAGTGGA
Organism: Trachelipus rathkii; assembly: GCA_015478945.1. Classification (NCBI taxonomy): domain Eukaryota; kingdom Metazoa; phylum Arthropoda; class Malacostraca; order Isopoda; family Trachelipodidae; genus Trachelipus; species Trachelipus rathkii. The sequence continues at coordinate 40,484 of JABUQX010106242.1, read as the reverse complement.
GGAATGGTGTTGATATTTTCGTTTCTTCGGAGGAGAGCATTAAAGTAGCAAACGTTTTTGAAATTCAATTCCAAGGAACCATCGCTCTTTCTAATATTCTTTTGCAATCGGTTTCCAAAAATTTTTGTGTCCCAGCAATCAATTATTTTCTTTTCTATTTCTCTTTGCCACGAATGTAAGTAGCATTTATCTCGTGCTATATCCCACATACGAGTCGGCGGAATAAAGAGCGACATAACCGCATAAATTCCTTTGCACGCGAGGCAGAATGGTATTTCTATCTCGCTTCTTTCGCGGTCTTTTGTTTTTTTTTTTAAAAGTTTATTTATTTTTTTTTTTTTTTTTATTATTTTTATTATATATATATATATATATATATATATATATATATATATATATATATATATATATATATATATATATATATATATATTATATATATATATATATATATATATATATTATATATTATATATATATATATATATATATATATATATATATATATATATATATATATATATATATATATATATATATATATATATGTGTGTGTGTGTATCAAACTTTTAAAGTTGAGCTATCGTGTCCTCTATTACGTCTCCAATAGCTTTGAAAAGTTCAAAAAAAAATTCGTGGTTATCGATAGAGGGAAGGGCCACATGAAACGTTTTCGGCTCGGGGTCTCGAAATGTATTTAAAAACTCAAAAAAAGAATGTGGGTTAGGAAATCTCATATCGTCTTTCAACCCGAAATGTCTATCATAGACTTTTGTTTCTTTTTCTACACCGAGTTTACCATTTTCAAATGATTCAAAATCAACAAATTCGATCTTGTCATATTGTTTTATGTTCCACCGAATAATGGAATTTCCATATTCATCGGCCATAGTCACCACGATATTTCGGAAAAGTTGGTTGACATCTCGTTTGAGTGTAGGATCACCGCATTCACTAATGATGAATTTTTCTTTTTTAACCAAGTATCGATCAAAATTAAATTGTAATCCTCTTTTCAAATAGGAGCTGCTATCAAAATAGTAATAAATAGCGCAAGGTTCGATATATCTTGAATGGAAAAATATAATGACCTTTTCTAGATTCGGAGAGACGCAAGGAATCTGATATAAAAGAATTGAATCATCAATCTTTAATTCTACTAATTTTTTAAAAGCGACTTCACCTTCACTATCTCTTATGCAGTTTTCAATACTTTTATATTTAGAATGGTTTCCTCTAATTTCTAACTCAGTCATATTTGGAAATGCTTTGACAAATTTATTACTCAATAAGCCACAATTAGGATTTTTTCTCGATGGTCCGTCAAAAACCAATTTTAAGGAATTCACATTTAGAAGTCGAAGTGGGGAAATGGTGTTGATATTTTCGTTTTTTCGAAAGAAATCATTAAAGTGGCAAACGTTTCGGAAATTCAATTCCAAGAAACCATCACTCTTTCTAATATTCTTTTGCAATCGGTTTCTAAAAATTTTTGTGTCCCAACAATCAATTATCTTCTTTTCTATTTCTCTTCGCCACAATTTACCCGAATGTAAACGGCATCGCTCTTGCTCCGTTAAACATTGATACAACAACGGCATAAAAAGCACCATAATCGCATTAATTCCTTCGCATGCGAGGCAGAATGGTATTTGTATTTCGTTGCTTTCATGATCTTTAGTAAGAAGTTTCCAAAAATTAATTTCCAACATTCTTAGTAATCCACCACCAATATATTCACCCTCTTCATCTCCTGCCGCTTCTTCTTTCAACCTCTTTGATAATTTCACGGAAAATTCGGCTAACGGTAGAGTTTCGCTAATTTCCCATTCGATTATTCTTTTGTTTTCGATTTCAACAACTACGATTAAAGAAGCAAGTTTTTTGTTAGAACAATTATCGCATCTACGACGAAGTAAGTTTTTTGTCAAAAAATAGGCGTGGTTGGGAAACATTTCCTCTTCCGACGACAAACCGAAAATCAATTCCATTGTTTTCACCCCAGTTTTTGCAACCAATTGTCTTAAACAACCGCTGTCAATAACGGTATGGTTCAAACGAACTCCGATTTTTTTCAGGTTAGACAACGATGAGATTTTGATAATATCCTCGATGTTGTTATAATCCACGATTATTGTAGTTAATTCGGTGAATGAAGGAATAAGACGGTTCTGCAATTCACCCAAAAAATCATTTTTGTCAATTATTTCCATCGCTTTTATATATTCCAAATTGTATGTTTCTGCCAAAGGGCTCGCCGACACGTTCATAGGAGGAGAAGAGTCATCGTTCATAATCGGGTCGTATCTTGACACAGTTTCGCGCCATCTGCGAATTAGTTTCAATGTGATTAGATTTGGAAATCGGATTGAAATATTTTTCATCATTTCGAGAAATTTGTCGTGGGTGAGAGTGTTATCGCTCATATTAACAATTTCTAAGTTCACGATTCGAAATAAAGGTGCGTGTTGTTTGTCTTTCATAAAACTCGTTAGTTTTATAATGGTATCATACTCATCTAAATAAAAAATTAAAGATCTCAAGCGTTCATACGCGGTGCCCATAGTCCTTATAACCCGAGCGGTTTTAGCAGCCATGGAAAATTCATCGGCTAAACTGTCTGCTGAGATCATATACTTGGTCAAGGTCAGGGTTATTGATTCAGTTACTCTGTATGGATTTCGTGTCGCGTTTTCGAGAAGTTCTAGAAAGTTGGCGGAGGACTTTTCTTCGTTGTTTGAATCAAATAGTGATAAGACTAGGTTGAAATTTATATCCTTCGGTCCATGTTTTTCAAACAAGTGAGTTAAAATCAATTCGTAGTTCGCCGCAATTTTTTTCGAATCATAAACATTTTTGTTGTACGCGTCTTGGAAACATGATGTTTCAAAAATGACATTCATCGCCAAATCTCTCAGATTCATTCCGTTCTTTTCCATTTCGAACTAATCGTCTGTCGAGGATTTCTGGTGTAAAAAAATAGAAATGAGGAAGTGACGCAAATTTTTTTTCACTGTAGAACAACAATAACATGAGAAAGTCTTCTGTAATAGAATAAAAAGGTATTCCAATTCTCAGATGCTGGTCAACCGGTATTATTTTCGACGACGATGAGCGATGAAACCCATTTGCGAACGTTACTTGACGAAGTCACGCTTCTGAAACAATGATAAAATATAATGTCAACTCCCTTATATAGACACAAGAAAACCGAGCGAGTTAAATAGTTTATTCATTTGTTTTATTTTTAAAAAATTATTTCTTTTTTATTTTTAATTTTAATAAATTTACTATATATATATATATATATATATATATATATATATATATATATATATATATATATATATATATATATATATATATATATATATATAAGTGCAATTTCCGAAAAATATTTTCGATTTAACAAATTTTTGTGAATTATTTTGTTTGAGATTTTTAAGATTTTAGCACTTAGGCGCTTGACCTTGAATATTCCTTCGAAACGAACGTCGCTATATCGGGTTAAACGAAGGTTTATACCATTAAAGGCGTCGCCCAATACGTTAGGGTTCGTTTTTCGGTTCCTTCGAAGGTCTATAATATTGTGTCGCTAACGGGAAAATGGAAGGTCGAGAACGCTTTCAATACAGTTAGCCTAAGCTAAAACTATCTTCAATCCGATTATGACGTCATATAGTGACGTTTCGAAGGGGAACTGATATAAGTCGAAGGTCTAAGTGGCAAAATCCGGAAAATAATTTGGACTTAAAATTTTGTGTATTATTTTCTTTGAGAAATTTTAGATCTTAGACTTAGAACTTCGACTTATACTTAGACCTTCGACTTATACTTAGACCTTCGACTTATACTTAGACCTTCGACTTAGCACTTAGACCTTCGACTTAGCACTTAGACCTTCGTCTTAGCACTTAGACCTTCGACTTATACTTAGACCTTCGACTTAGCACTTAGACTTCGACTTAGCACTTAGACATTCGTTCTTAGCAACTTGATTCGACTTATACTTAGCTTCGACTAGCACTTGACCTTCGACTTATACTTAGACGTTCGACTTAGCACTTAACCTTCGACCTATACTTAGACTTCGACTTATATCTTAGACCTTCGACTTATATCAGTTCGCTTCGAAACGTCACTATATCCGGTCCAACGCGATAGCTTATACCTAAAGGGTGTCTCCCGATCACTTTAGGTCATTTTTGGGGTCCTTTCGAAATATCACTATAATATAGTGTCGCCTTACGGGAATCGAAAAAGCGGCTGAACGCGTTCAAATGCCATTTTCGTAAGCTCGGACTATCGTCAAACCGATTATGACGTCATATAGTGACGCTGGGTAGGGAACTGGTGTAAGTCGAAGGTCTAAGTGCAAATTCGTAAAATAATTTCGACTTAAAGAAATTTTGTGATTAATTTCTTGGGAATTTTATTTTTTGGCACTTAGACGCTTCGACTTATACTAGACTTCGACTTATAATAGTTCTTCAAGTTACTATATGGTTGAAGCGATAGTTTATTACTAAAAAGGTGTCGCGCGATCACGTTAGGTCGTTTTTGGGTTCCCTTCGAAACGACTATAATATAGTGTCGCCTCACGGGAATCGCAAAAGCGGCTGAACGCTTTCAAATACCATTTTCTTAAGCTCGAACTATCGTTAGAGCGATTATGAGTATATAGTGAGCGCTTAGGGAACTGTATAAGTTCGAAGGTCTAAGTGCAAATTCTGAAAATAATTTCGACTTTAAATTTTTTTTCTGATAATTTTCTTAAGATTTTTTATTTTTACACTTAGACGGCTTCGATTATCTTAGACTTTCGACTTTATTCAGTTCCCTTCGACGTCACTATAATGGGTTGAAAAGCGATAGCTTATACCTAAAAAGGTGTCGCGCGAGCACGTTTGGTCGTTTTTGAGTTCCCTTCGAAACGTCACTATAATATAGTGTCGCCTCACGGGAATCGAAAAAGCGGCTGAACGCTTTCAAATGCCATTTTCTTAAGCTCGAACTATCGTCAAACCGATTATGACGTCATATAGTGACGCCGCTTAGGGACGGTGTAGCGTCGAAGGTCTAAGTGCAAAATTCGAAAATTAATTTCGACAAAAAATTTGTGAATATTTCCTTTGGAGAATTTTTAGATTCTAGCACTTAGACCTTCGACTTATACTTAGACCTTCGACTTATACTTAGACCTTCGACTTATATCAGTTCCCTTCGAAACGTCACTATATCGGGTTGAAGCGATAGTTTATACCTAAAAGGTGTCGCGCGAGCACCCTTCGACCTATATCATTTCCCTTCGAAACGTCACTATAATATAGTGTCGCCTTACGGGAATCGAAAAAGCGGCTGAACGCTTTCAAATGCCATTTTCTTAAGCTCGAACTATCGTCAAACCGATTACGACGTCATATAGTGACGCCGCTTAGGGAACTGGTATAAGTCGAAGGTCTAAGTGCAAATTCCGAAAAATAATTTCGACTTAAAAAAATTTTGTGAAATATTTCCTTTGAGAATTTTTAGATTCTAGCACTTAGACCTTCGACTTATACTTAGACCTTCGACTTATACTTAGAAAGCTTTTGAGTAGCCTAAATTATCGTTAAACAGATTATGACGTCATATAGTGACGCCGTAATTAGGCTCTAAAAATTATTTATAATTGAAAATTGGTTTTAAGGGAGACTAATTTATAAAAAAAATATGATCATTTTTTTTAATTTAGTCTCCTATAAAACGCCGTTTTCTTTATTAAATCAATTTTTAGGATGACTAAATTAAAAAAATTAAAAATAAAAATAAATTAGTATTTTTCGGTAAATATATGAATCTCGCACGAAGCGAAAGCACGAGATAACGTTACTTTTTACCTATCGGGAGATGGTGCTACATAAATTTTTCGATCCTTAAGCGAGTTTTTTTTAGGGAAACCAAAAAAAATAATTACTAAATCAAAGTCTATAAAGAATTTTCTTTAGCTTAAACTATCGATAAACCGATTGTGATGTCATATAGTGACGCCTCAGCGGGAACTAATATAGGTCGATGGTCTAAGTGCAAATTCCGAAAAATAATTTCTATTTTTAAAAAAAAATTAATTGAATTATTTTCTTCGAAATTTTTTAGATTTTCGCACTTAGACCTTCGACTTTTATTAGTTCTAGAGTTTATATAGCTTATTTTAAAGGGAAATAAAATTTGTTGAAACGCAAAATATTTAATAATGATATTAATTAACTAAAGAAAAACTTAAAAATAGGTAAGATTAAATAAGAACAACTGCTACACAGCATATTATTTTAATTTATAAAAAACACTCAAATTATCATTATTGTTTTTTCTGTTACCCCATTGACTTGCAATCTTCTGCCAAATGTGGCCGCTAAATCGATTATTTTCTTCGCTTGAAACGTTCGTGATGACCAAATCCTTCTCAGGAATAATCTTAAAATATTTTTGACTAGATTTCCGAGTTTCGTTTAAAGATCACTCATCCGGTGCGTCGAATAGAGAAAGAGGGGGGGCGGAAGGAAGAACTGGAGCTTTTAAAATTGCGAGGTTGTTCGGGAGCATCGCTTTAACGATTTTTTTTTTCGTTTTCTTCCCTGTTAATGGTGCCACGGTGCTGGCGAGAACGGTATTGTTTATCCACGAAGCATTACAAAATCTCACGTGCCTAATTTTTCTCTTCGTCTCCGGAGGCATTTGACTCTCTGCGATATTTAGATTCCGAAGGTCGATATACGACATCTTCTTTTCCAGACATTTGGATTCATTTATTAGAAATTCGCGATCGTGAGATTGTGCGTGAATGCCCCTTTCTCCTTCATCATCATCATCCTGTTCCTCCTTCATCTCGACATCATCGTCAATCAATAGGTCCTCTTTATAGTTTTGATTCTTTTTTTTAATAATGCTTTTAAGCGATTTCATGCTCTTATTTTCCGTAAAAATTAAATTATTATATTATGGTAATTTACTAATATTTTTTTCACCAACGGTGCTCATTTATGAAAAATGTTATAATCCTAAATTAAATATTTTCCTGAAATAAAAAAAGAACATATGATAAATTAAAAAAAAAAAAAATTTAAATAAATAAAAATATTAAAATCGTCGGGGCTATAAAACTAGTATATCGTCATTAACTTAATAATTACGATTTCATGCATTGAGAGAAAGAGGATATCATTCAAATTCGGAAGGTTTAGGAAACATCCTAATTTATAAAGAACTGAACTATAAATCCACTAGTTAAACACCCCATCACTCGCGTGAGTATCTTATCTAGGAATAATTTTAAATATTTACATGTTTAAGTATATATTTACGCATAATTAGTTTTAAAAAATCATCCGCTAAATATTTGTATTTTTTGGAAATATTATATTATATTATATTAACCTTTTTGAAGGAAAAAACTTAGATAAAAATATACATTTCATAGGGATAATTTTAAAATTCGTTCCGCAGACGAGGAAAACTATTCGCAGCGATGACAATACTCGAAAATGTCACCATCGATAGGGAAGAAATTTTACGAAGGGCAGGCAAAACGCCACTCAAGATTTACAAACGCCGCAGCGAAGAAGAAAAGGCTAAATTTCGCAATTACATTTACAAATGTAGAAAGAAATTAGTATTTTAAATCTATATCGCTTTAACGTTGTATAATTTACAAAAAATAATAAAAAATAAAACTAACTAGTTTCTTCTAAATCCACGCCGACATTTTTACTTTTTATCAAACCTAATGCGGCTAGAGGCTGTCTGACCTGACACGTCATCTGCCTCGTCGGTGGGAATGCGGAATACGAGAACCGACCATCCATCGGAAATGAAGATGTTTTCTTTCGATCGATATCGTCGTGGTGGTTGTCGTCTTTGTCCGTTTTCTGGAATAAACAACCTGCCCCGTAATGTCTCAGCAGATCCACTATGACGTCACCTTTTTCGTGCTCTTTCTGGCGCATCGTTTCTAAAAATTCGTTATCGATCATTTCGCCGAAGAATTTCAGTTTGCCCCGAAATATAAAAGCGTCGTCTTCGTCCCCGTAGGCGAAAACCTTATTTTTTCCTTTCTTGTGGTTATCTTCTTGCCACGGCCTGTACGGACACAAGTACCCACCCATGGCGTGCTGACCTTCCGCTATCGTTTGACCGCATTCGTAGCCCGAAAACGAGAGCGTCGTAATCGGATAGTTGTGAACGAATTTTAATGGCGGGTGGGGCGAACGGGAGGTTCCCCTTCCTCCGTTCTCGCCATACTCTCCCTTTAGGTAATCGAACCCGCTCCAAAGAATCGCGTACGGCGTTCCGAATTGCGCTACGATATCTTTAGCGCCATCTTCGCGAGAATTTTGCGCGTTGGCGCAAATCGTGCTAAATTATTATTAGGGTCGGGGGCCGAAGATTATTATCACGCGGAGGTTACTAGGTTTTTAGAATCGCTCTTAACCGTCATGCCGAGCACGATTTGCGCCAACGCGCAAAATTCTCGCGAAGACGGCGCTAAAGATATCGTAGCGCAATTCGGAACGCCGTACGCGATTCTTTGGAGCGGGTTCGATTACCTAAAGGGAGAGTATGGCGAGAACGGAGGAAGGGGAACCTCCCGTTCGCCCCACCCGCCATTAAAATTCGTTCACAACTATCCGATTACGACGCTCTCGTTTTCGGGCTACGAATGCGGTCAAACGATAGCGGAAGGTCAGCACGCCATGGGTGGGTACTTGTGTCCGTACAGGCCGTGGCAAGAAGATAACCACAAGAAAGGAAAAAATAAGGTTTTTGCCTACGTGGACGAAGACGACGCTTTTATATTTCGGGGCAAACTGAAATTCTTCGGCGAAATGATCGATAACGAATTTTTAGAAACGATGCGCCAGAAAGAGCACGAAAAATGTGACGTCATAGTGGATCTGCTGAGACATTACGGGGCAGGTTGTTTATTCCAGAAAACGGACAAAGACGACAACCACCACGACGATATCGATCGAAAGAAAACATCTTCGTTTCCGATGGATGGTCGGTTCTCGTATTCCGCATTCCCACCGACGAGGCAGATGACGTGTCAGGTCAGACAGCCTCTAGCCGCATTAGGTTTGATAAAAAGTAAAAATGTCGGCGTGGATTTAGAAGAAACTAGTTAGTTTTATTTTTTATTATTTTTTGTAAATTATACAACGTTAAAGCGATATAGATTTAAAATACTAATTTCTTTCTACATTTGTAAATGTAATTGCGAAATTTAGCCTTTTCTTCTTCGCTGCGGCGTTTGTAAATCTTGAGTGGCGTTTTGCCTGCCCTTCGTAAAATTTCTTCCCTATCGATGGTAACATCTTCGAGTATTGTCATCGCGCGTGTAATGTTGCGGCGAATAGTTTTCCTCGTCTGCGGAACGAATTTTAAAATTAGCCCTATGAAATGTATATTTTTATCTAAGTTTGTTCCTTCAAAAAGGTTAATATAATATAATATAATATTTCCAAAAAATACAAATATTTAGCGGATGATTTTTTAAAACTAATTATGCGTAAATATATACTTATACATGTAAATATTTAAAATTATTCCTAGATAAAATACTCACGCGAGTGATGGGGTGTTTAACTAGTGGATTTATAGTTCAGTTCTTTATAAATTAGGATGTTTCCTAAACCTTCCGAATTTGAATGATATCCTCTTTGTCTCAATGCATGAAATCGTAATTATTAAGTTAATGACGATATACTAGTTTTATAGCCCCGACGATTTTAATATTTTTATTTATTTAAATTTTTTTTTTTTTTAATTTATCATATGTTCTTTTTTTATTTCAGGAAAATATTTAATTTAGGATTATAACATTTTTAATAAATGAGCACCGTTGGTGAAAAAAATATTAGTAAATTACCATAATATAATAATTTAATTTTTACGGAAAATAAGAGGATGAAATCGCTTAAAAGCATTATTAAAAAAAAGAATCAAAACTATAAAGAGGACCTATTGATTGACGATGATGTCGAGATGAAGGAGGAAGAGGATGATGATGGTAAAGGAGAAAGGGGCATTCACGCACAATCTCACGATCGCGAATTTCTAATAAATGAATCCAAATGCCTGGAAAAGAAGATGTCGTATATCGACCTTCGGAATCTAAATATCGCAGAGAGTCAAATGCCTCCGGAAACGAAGAGAAAAATTAGGCACGTGAGATTTTGTAATGCTTCGTGGATAAACAATACCGTTCTCGCCAGCACCGTGGCACCATTAACAGGGAAGAAAACGAAAAAAAAAATCGTTAAAGCGATGCTCCCGAACAACCTCGCAATTTTAAAAGCTCCAGTTCTTCCTTCCGCCCCCCCTCTTTCTCTATTCGACGCACCGGATGAGTGATCTTTAAACGAAACTCGGAAATCTAGTCAAAAATATTTTAAGATTATTCCTGAGAAGGATTTGGTCATCACGAACGTTTCAAGCGAAGAAAATAATCGATTTAGCGGCCACATGTGGCAGAAGATTGCAAGTCAATGGGGTAACAGAAAAAACAATAATGATAATTTGAGTGTTTTTTATAAATTAAAATAATATGCTGTGTAGCAGTTGTTCTTATTTAATCTTACCTATTTTTAAGTTTTTCTTTAGTTAATTAATATCATTATTAAATATTTTGCGTTTCAACAAATTTTATTTCCCTTTAAAATAAGCTATAAACTCTAGAACTAATAAAGTCGAAGGTCTAAGTGGCGCAAATCTAAAAATTTCGAACGAAAATAATTCAATTAATTTATTTTTTAAAATAGAAATTATTCTTTCGGAAATCTTGCAGCTTCAGCCATCGAACCTATATTAGTTCCGCGCTGAGGCGGTCACTATATGAAATCACAATCCGGTTTAATCGATAGTTAAGCTAAAGTAAATTCTTTATAGACTTTGATTTAGGTAATTATTTTTTTTTGGTTTCCATCTAAAAAAACTCGCGTAAGGATCAGAAAAATTTAATGAGGCACATGCTCCCTGAGGTAACAAGTAACAGTTATCTCGTGCTTTCGCTTACGTAGAAGAATTTATATATTTTACCGAAATCTAATTTAATTATTTATTTTTATTTTTTTAATTAGTCATCCTAAACAATTGATATTAATAAAGAAAAAACGGCGTTTTAGAGATAAATTAAAAAAATGATCATAATTTTTTTATTAATTAGTAATCACTTAAAACCAATTTATCCATATAAATAATTCTTTTAGAGACTAATTACGGCGTCAACTTATGAACGTCATAATCTAGTTTACACGATACTATTAGGCATACTCAAACAGCTTTCTAGATATACAGTCAAAGGTCTGATATAAGTGAAGATACTAAGTATAAGTCCGAACAGGTCTAAGTGCTAGATCTAAAAAATTCTCAAAGGATAATTCTCACGAATTGTTTTTAAGTCGAAATTAATTTTTCGAATTCTGCTACTTAGCACTTCGAGCTTATACAGCAGTTTTCCCTAAGTGGGGAGAGTGGGGGGGGGAGGCGGCGTCACTATATGACGTCGTAAATACGAGTTTTGGACGATAGTTACGAGCTAAGAAAATGGATTTGAAAGAAGTTAGCCAGCTTTTCTCGATCCGTAAAGGCGACACTACATATTATCAGTGATGCGTTCGAAGGGAATCAACAAACGACTAAACGTGCCTCGCGCGACCCTTTTAAGGTCATACAACTATAAGCTTCAAACGCCACGATATAGTGACGTTTCGACACGAACTGATATACAGCTCGAAGGTCTAAGTATAATAAAGAAGGATATAAGTTAAGTCGACGGTCTAAAGTGTAGAATATAAAATTACTCCAAGGAAAATATTTCACAAAATTTTTTTTAATCGAAATTACTTTTTCGGAATTTTTGACTTCAGAACCTTCGACGTTACACCAGTTCCCGCTAAGCGGCGTCATATACCTGAAGTCCATAATCGGTTGACGATAGTTCGAGCTTAGACAATCGGCAATTTGAAAGCGTTCAGACACGCTTTTTCGACTTCCCCAAGTGAGGCGAAATATCTTTATAGTGACGTTTCGAAGGGACTACACAAACGACAACACGTGGCTAGAGAGATATTTAGGTAATAAGTCTATCGCTTTCAACGATATACGTCGACGTATTTCGAGGGAACTGATATAGTCAAGGTCTAAAGTATAAATGAGGTCATAAGTGGTAAAATCAAAAATCTCTACACGAAATTATTCAGCAAAAAATTTAAAGTCGAAATTATTATTTCCGAATTTTAGCCACTTAGACCTTCGACCTTATACCAGTTCCCTAAGCTGGCGTCACTATATGACGTCTATGCTCTAACGATAGTTCGAGCTTTAAGAAATGGTATTATGAAAGGTTCACCACGCCTTTTGGATTTCCGTGAAGGGACACTATATTATTAGTGAGTTCGAAGGGAACCCAAAAACGGACCTAACGTGATCGCGCGACACTTTTTAGGTATAAACTATCGCTTGCAAACCAGATATCGTAACGTTTTACGGAAGAGGAGATAATATAGTCGAAGGTTCTAAGTATAAGCGAAGTCTAGTGCTAAAAAATATAATTTCCCAAAGAATTAAATTCACCAATTTTAGTCGAAATTATTTTTTAAGGACATTTGCACTTATATAACGACTTAAACGCAGTATCCCTAGCCAGCGTCACTATATGAACGTCATAATCGGTTTGACGATAGTCGAAGCTTAAAAAAATGGCATTTAACGTTTAGCCGCTTTTTCGATTCCCGTAAGGCGACACTATATTATAAGTGTCATTTCGAAAGACCCAAAAATGACCTAGAAGTGATTCGGGAGACACCTTAGGTATAAAGCTATCGTTCAACGAAATAATAAGTAAGAAAAGTAAAACTCGAAGGGAATGATATAACATCGACAGGTCTACAGTATATCAGTACGAAAGCTCAAAGTATAAGGTCGAAGGTCTAATATAATCGAAGGTCT
>JABUQX010106242.1:0-22500 GCA_015478945.1 Trachelipus rathkii | reverse complement strand
ATATATATATATATATATTATTTGTTAAATTTAAGGTAAAAAATAAACAATTAAAATTTAATATTAAAAAAGTATATTATTATTATCAAATTTATATTCAAATAATAAAAAATTAAAAAAAGTAACTGCCTTTAATTTACCTGTTGAAAGAAGCCGAAATATTATATATTTTTTCATACCGATTTTCACTTTTTTAATTATGATTATTACACCTAAATATGTATATACACATTTTTCCTACATAACTTAGAAGTGTCATTTCATGGGAACGAGAAAACCAACGGAGAAAAAAATCGAGACACACTCATCGAAGAATCACTATTACAATATTATTTTTCGCAATATTATTATTAAGGCTTTATTCAAAACAAACCCTAAAACGCTCTTTCACCTCTTTATGGAAAAATTCAAAATTTAGAATTTTTTTCTCAGACCTTCGATCGATTCAGAAACTAATCGAGTAATTTCTTCACGCTGATATTCGCGACGCTTGAAGATGTAAACGATGTTTTTTACGTCCACTATATTAGAGTCGCCGTATACTTTTTTAATTTCATCTTTTAAGCGAGTTAAGAATTCCTTCATTTTGGAATCGTTCTCCAAAAAATGATATAGATATACGTGCGTTTCCTCGATATTCGTTGACAAAAGTTTAAATTTTCCTCGTTCTTCTATTCTCGAGTTTACGAAGAATGTGGCGAAACGTTTTAATGACCGGTTCATGATCTCTCGAAATACCATGTATTCCGTCAAGAAATTGTCGACGATCGGCTTGAGATCTACGAAGTTTTTTATGACTCTCTTCCCTTTTAAAAGTAGATTACGCTTAAACACCATTTTGTCGTTGGAGCAGCAACAAGCTTGGAGGGAAACGAGATCGAATCCTTCGGTGTCTTTATATTTTATCCACCGGACTTTTATAAACCTTTTAGTCAATCGAACAACGTCATTCTCTTCTTCTACCCCTAAATTTTCTTCCTTATCATCACCGTCGATATCATTTTCAATTCCCGAAGACGCGTCCTCGTAAAAGCCAACTTCCGGACCCCATCCGTGGTTGTCGTCACCCTCATCAACCAAAACAGGATTATTTTCCTGAAGTGAATCGCGTTCTTTACTTTTTGGACGGTCTGGCTGAGCGATTTGTAGTCTTTCAACCTTTTTTAGGTTTTCCGATTTTGTTTTCTTTCCAGCCGCTTCGGTTTCTTTTACAAAGAATTCCAACGCCCCCCTCTCCCGATCCTTATAAGAATTGTTCAAGTGTCTTAAAATTGACACCAAACATTCCCGGCTCACGTGCAAATTATTTCTTTTATCGTTTTCAAAAGTTTCGATCGTAAAATAATCGTCGCCGTTTTTCTTACGCTTAAACAACAAATTGTAATTTACGTCGATCTTAAAAACTACATCTTCGAAATCGGATAATCTCCTGTATATCATTTTTATATTTCTTTCTTTTTAAAAATTTATTATTATTATTATTATTATTATTATTATTATTATTATTATTATTATTATTATTATTATTATTTTGATTATTATTATATCTCGCTGGATAATTAGCACCTATGTTCGTGTTTCGTTTACTTTTTTCATTCTTTGACGTAGGAGCTGTTTATATGAAAAAATAAATAAATTCTATCGAGTAATTAATTCATTTAATTAAAATAATGTTTATTATAAGTTTATTATTATAATAAAACGATAAATAAATTAATATAAATCGAAATTCTTTTCAAAGAACAACATCTGTATACATATATTTTTTAAATTAGTTACCCGTAAAATATAGGTTTCTATGAGAAATTATTTTTAGTGGTGACTAAAATAAATAAATTAAAAAAAATAAAATAAAAATTAAAATGTTCAGATATATTTTTTTAAATAAATATCGCCGTTTTTTTATAAAAATTTGTTTTGATTTAACTAAAATAAAAAAAAATATATAAATAAAATTAAAATATCAATTTATAGAATTTTTAAATTTGTCGTCGTTAAACCTTAAAAACAAATTATTCAATGGAAAAATCGATGGTAATAAAAACTTCAACTAGCTAAAATGTTTATTTTTTAAGGAATAAAAAATATAGAATATCGTTAATAAATTAGAAGAAAATACGACGATCACGCGAAGGAGTCTCGCGTTTGAAAAATAGCCTCTTAGAAAATCGTTTTTTCTAAACGTCGCCTAGTTGAATAACGTTAACCGACTAACGAACTTTTCGTTCTCCCTTAAAAAACGGAATAACTTTCGCTCTTAAGAGCTCTTCTTCCGTACGGTACCGGGAAAAGAAATTCGAGTTATCGGAAAAGGTGCCGTCGGATAGATCGCGTCCTCGTTTTTTCGTACTGGCGTTTAGGCTCTCTTCTTCTTCATCATCATCATCTTCGCCGTCAAAGCCACTACCTATTCCCGCCAATCTTGTTTCATTTTCCTTTCTCCTCACGAACTCCGCGACGTCCTCAAACCCGTTTTGGGCGAGGTATCGGTCGTACTTTTCTAAACAAAAATCATCGTTTAAAAATATTTCTAAAAAAAGGCGTTCGAAAGCCAGGATTTCGTTTTCATCCAAAATTCCCTTTAGCGGAAACATCGGTCTGTTCGATTGCAATCCGATCACGTTTCGCAAGAGCCATAGAGAGACAGTGTGGGAAAAAGAGACGAATCGCGCGAATCTCTCACTTCCGGTATTAAAGATTTCACTCCTTCGCTCCTTCGTGAAAAGAGTATCGAGAACAACGGGATCCCCCATCAGTAACAGTAGAAGGAACAAATAAGACGAAAAATACGTAAGCGATTGCAATTCTTTTAATCGCAAAATATATTCTTCACCGTCGTAATTAAGAATGAATTTCACGAAGGAGGCGATATAGTCCTTGGCGCGAAGAAGGGTATCTTTATCCATAGAGCTTTCCTTCGATCGAAAGCTATCAGATAGAATGTGCAATTCGCTATTTCTCACCCCGCCTTTTTCTTTAAGGAGGTCGTGCCGGATAATAAAATAGTTCATTTCCATGGCATGTTTGAATTTAACAGGGTAATTTCGTTCGCAAAACCCGCATCCCGTCATGACGTAAACGTGATGAGTCATGAAATCGCTCAATAAGGTTTTAGAGCTCAACGATTCCTTTTTTCTAACAGGGTTTTCGGGTAAACGCTTGTCGCCACCGCCGCCCCGAAAAGGATCGGTGGTGGAAAAGTCTCGCGAGGCGATTAAAAAAAAGGAAGCCCATAACAGAGGAAACGTGCCGGTTAAGCGTACATTTCTAAAAGTAATTCGTCGCCCGTCGGTCCAATACTCTGTCGCGATGTCTTTGACCGTTCGTTCCTCTTCGCCGCCTCCGCCGCCGCTCTCCCACCAATACTGCAGTCTTTTCGAGTCCTTCGAATTAGCGCTCTTATTTATTATCCACCCGCTATTGATTAAAAATTTAAATTCCGTTCCCCCGATCAAATTTAACAAATTGGAGCACGTCTTTTGGGAAAATATTGCTTCGTAAAGAACCCCGACCTTCATACACGGGTGGTCGTTTTGGCATACTGATTTGTGATCGATGAATTTAAACAAATTATTATTAGTTTTCTTATCGTCGTTCATCGCGGAAAGGATAAAGGAATCGGCGTCTCGTTCGAGATCGCGAGCTAGACGTTCGTGATTATAATCCGTTTTAACGAATTCCGCGATCGCGGACGAGAAGAGTTTCACGGTCGTAAATATTCTTTGCCGTATAAGCATTTTCATTTTCAAGAAATCGTTGCTGTTTGCCTTGCCGATATTTTTGGTAAACACCGAAGCAAAAATATAATCCACGTTTTCGGCCGAGGGTTGATAAAAGATAATTTGCTCGAGGCAAAATTCGAAGGCGCTCAAAAGAATTAAGAGAGGGAATCTTCTCCGATTCGGGTGAATTGTCGCGATCGCCGTAAATTTCGAGTCGACGACGTAATACGGAGGAAAATAGCGTTTCATCAAATTGATTTTAGTCAAAAGTAGCGTAAATTTATCAATCCATCCTGATCCGCCCTCGTAGTCGTAATTTTCGTCATTCATTAAAACCGCTCTATCGGTTTTGAGTACGAGCGACGTGATACACTCCGACTGAAAGAAAAGTGGTTTCTCGGAAGGATTTTTATTTCCAGAAAATAGTGTGCAGGGCGGCTTTTCGCCATCCGATTCGTTTTTCCACACGCAATATCGAAGGAGAGAGAAAGCTTTTTCGAGATCGCTTTCTTCCACTAAAGGAAGATTTTCGTTATCTTCATCGGTTGAGATGATAACTTTAGCGCTCGGTAGTCTCAGGCAAGCGTCGTCACCACTAATCTTTTTAAATTGCGTAGGTAGGTTTTGAAATGTTTCTTTGGCGTTTTGTTCCGTTATGAAAACTTTATACGATCTCAATTTATCGTCCATCAGCTCTCGAATGTCTCGCTCGAGAAACTCTCTTTGGCCCAGTAGATGAAGTAGTTTAGCTTCGGATGTTAAAATTTCTCGAACCGTTTTCTGCGGAAGAAAAAACGAAGACTTTGATGGGGATGACGACGAGGCTGCCGGCCGTCCATTTTCTCGATCGCCAAGATCGATTCCCTCCAGTTTAGTAATTTGGTCGAGAGATATAGCGGTTTCGTTGTTTAATATGCTTAGAGTGGCCAACGATAAAGAATAATTTTCTTCATCCAGCGTGTATAAATCTTCGGCGTCTTCTTCATCTTCATCTTCCGCATAATAGCGTCTTCGCTCATTTTGTAAAAACAGTATTATATCCACCGACATCTTCGTAGATTCTCAAGAATTATAATAATAATAATAATAATAATAATAATAATAACAATAATAATAATGACGATGATATTACAACAACTTGAAATTTGTATAATAATTTATTTATTATTGACGTCTAAGCACTCCAAAGAAATTCTTTAAATTAAATAAATGAATAAATAAATAAATAAATTCCAATTTCAAAAAAACTAATTTAAATTTTATTTTAGGGCCGTCGACAGGCCGACTAGTAGTAATACTCCAAATAGTCTAACATGGCGTCGAATTATTGCGAGAAATGCATGGACGTATTCGAAGGTGGAAGAGGAAACTCGCTACGATTTTTTGAACTAAATATCGCTTGCGCGCTCGATCAGCCTCCACCCGACCCTTTGTATTTTATGAATTCTAGCCCGGAGAGTAAATTGATACCTTTGGACCGGAACGTCTCCCCCGATGAGCTCTCTTTTAAACTGTTTTCGATAAACTACGAATCCCTGTCCAAGGGAGAAGGTTACGATAAATATTACGTTAAACCTTTCGAATCTAAAAAGAAGACGACGACGCTTTTGTCGAGAGGAATTCAAAATTTTTTAGCTAAATTCAATAACGGAGAGTGCGAACGCCTGATCTCTTCTCATCCCGGTAAACCCACCACTGATTGCGTCGAGGCGTGTAAAAACGCCGAAACCTTCGAGGCGATTATGAAAAAAGGCGACGCGTTTTGTTTTCCTTTAAAATCGTCTTGCTTCGTAATCAGACCGACGATTAAACAACCGGAGACCAAATCGTTGACCGCGTATTCGGTTTTACTATTGTGTAATTTAGCCGATGACGAAGGAACGGAAGAAAAAGGATTAGGAGGAGTCGACGCAAAAGGACGACGTTCACGCCGCTGCATCGTAAAAACGAACGACAATGACACGATGTGCTCGGAATTGAAATTTATAGAGAACGAAGACTGTCACGAGGACTACGGAACCGATAAAATATTGATAGAGTACTTGAAAAGTTTGAATTCTGTGGATATTTTCTCTTTTTACGAATCTTTTTCAACTTCTTCTTGTTCCAAGCCCGAGAACCGGTTGACTCCTTCCACGTCGTCATCTTTTTGGAATATCGGCGGCAAAAAAAATAATTTCTCCGTGTTGAAATTGATGTTTCTCTATTCAAACTTTAAAAACATATCGAGATCGAACCTGAGTTATTTGTTCTTGACGACGGATTTTCAAAACAGGATAGGTGGTATTCGCAACGACATTTTTAGGAACAATCTAATAAGCTACTTCCTCGCATTGTTTTTTTCCATTTGAATCCGATCGACGTTATATTATCGTTATAATCTCCATATAATAAATAAATTTTTTAAAATTGTCTTTTTTTATTAATTAAACTCACCAAAAAAATAGATCGTAATGTTTTTTAAACTCATCGCTTTAGGGTTACTTTTCATTTTTCTAATAGGCTACTTCAAATCGTTCTCGCCGTTTCAAGATAAGAAAAATACGGAGATCGGAGCCGCAGCAACAGCAACAGAAACGAAAACTGAATGCCCCGTTAAAAAGATGTTTAAAAATATTAGAAATTTAATTTTGCGCTAATCGAATAAAGAGTTAATAGAGCTAGTAGCGACCCCGGCTATATAATAATACTTACGTTTCTGGAAAGGTCCGAAAAATCCTATTGAAGCCAAGCCGCTGAGTAATTATCGAGCGAACCATTTAATATATCTCGTTCGGTTCGAAACATCGATATCTAAAAAAACGAGCGTTAATAAATTTTTTTTTGGTTAAAATTTTTTTAACGCAAACCAAAACCAAATAATTTTTCTTAAGAGGCCGAAAAATAAATTAAAGCGCCTTAATGAATAGACAATCAGGAGTTTCTAAAAATCTTTCGGTAAGTTTTAATCCGAAAATATTATTCGGACCAATACCCCCTCTAAAACCGGTATTTGAACCGATATCGCAAGACGACGAAAGGGAATCCGATCTGAATAATAGCTCGGAGGAACATTCTACTTCGCTCGCGGATTTTGAAGAAGAAGAAAAAGTCCACCCTAATGAGGGAGAAAAGGGCGACGACGTCGGAGAAATGAACGAAGGAGGTATAAATTTGAATACAAATGAGAGATCTTCGTTAAACGTCGAAACGATAGACGACGACACCGTCGATGACTTTGATAGCGATGAAGACGACGACGATAACGATACCACAATGAGCGCATCTTACGAAATCAACGAGGGGGGCGACGATAACACGACGGTCGCGTCTTTTGAATACCGCAAGGGGGTCGACGATGACACATCGAAGGAGTCTGTTGAAAACGACAAGGGAGACGGCGATGTAGACGCGACAAAAGAAAAATCGAAGGAAGAAAATTTTGTCAAAAATAATATATATTCCAAATATTCGTCACTGCCGTGGATTCGTACTCCGTATATAATGCACCTTGATAAAACCAACTTGGAAAGCGATCGAGAAAAAGGCTTTCGGCCCGTAGCGAAACGACAAATCGGTGTTTCGTCGGCCTACAGTACTCCGTATATTAAGCACCTTGATCAAATCAACCCTTTTGCGAAGAAGTTCGAAAGCGACCGAGAAAAAGGCGTTTCATCCGGATCAGAAGAATATCGAGGAAAAGGTTTTTTACCAAGACCTCTTCCCGAATTTGAAAAAAATCAACACGAAAACGACGTTCCACCAATGTATTATACTCCGTATATTATGCATCTTGATAAAATCAACCCCGTCCCGAAGAAGTTTGAAAACGATCGAGAAAAGGGCGTTTCGCCAGAAGCGAAAGAAATTGAAAATAATAATAATCGAGGAAATATTTTTTTACCGAGACCCATTCCTGAATTCGAAAAAAATCAACGAGAAAAAGATGTTTTCCCAGAATTCCCATACGGCGCGAAAGAATCCGACATAGGTAAGGACGAATATTTTTTACCCAAGTTCATGAATCCGCGGTATTCTCCTCCTGATCCCCTAACAACCAAAAAACGAATATCGGTAATGCAAATTTACTCTACAGTGGGTCTCACTGTTATTGGAATCGTGCTTTTAATAATGGTCATTTTAACATTCATTAGATTCACTATACGTAGAAAAATAGTACCGGTAAAAACGGGTGTTAAAAATTTTGACGGCGAAGACATCTACGAATACCACTTCCTCGAAGAGGATGAAAACGATCATCACATGGACGACGAAGACAACATGGACGACGAAGACAACATGGACGACGAAGAGAGCACGGACGACGACGACAACATGAACGATGAAGACAGCATGAGCGATGAAGACGAAGATAATGATGACGCCGACGCAATCGACAATGAGAATGCTGAAGAGGAGGAGGGCGGAGAAACAAAATATAAT
Source organism: Trachelipus rathkii (assembly GCA_015478945.1). NCBI lineage: Eukaryota > Metazoa > Arthropoda > Malacostraca > Isopoda > Trachelipodidae > Trachelipus > Trachelipus rathkii. The sequence continues at coordinate 14,356 of JABUQX010106242.1, read as the reverse complement.
TTAGATAATAATAATAGATACATAATAATAATCAGATAAATAATAATAATAATAATAATAATAATAATAATCATTAAATTAAATAATCATAATAGAACATGAAGTAAAATGACTGGATGTATAATAATAATAATAATGGAAAATAATAAGTAATAATGGAGATAACTAAGAACTCTACAAACGCACGACGACGACTGCCGGCGGAGTTCGTCAATGCTCTCCATCCCGATAAGCACCACAACAAAGTGAAAACATCTGATTTTTTTTTCCCCCAGAAACAAAACTGCCCACCCCCCTGTCCCTCTTTAAAGACGCCGTTCTATTGCGTACCGCTGATAGAAGTTCACCAGTTGCCTTTTACCAATATGGTTTTATTCATTACGAAGTTTTTCAATACGAAGAACGATTCAATAAAATTTTATTCGATGAAGAGATTTTCTCAGAATCGACGGGGAGAAAAAAGAAAAAGAGAAGGAATAAAAGTAATCTGCGGATGGAGCACGATTATAGTAACGAAGAGGAAGAAGAAGAAGAAGAAGAAAAAGAGAACGAGAGCGACGAAGATTATTCGGACGAGGATAACTCGTTCGCTACTGCCCAGTTTATCGCGGACGCGAATGACGTAATATACGAAAAAAAGAAGGGGTCGGAAACGGAGGAATGCGGCGAATGCGAGGAAATGACGAGCGGATCGAATGATCAAACTTTAGAAAAGTTCCGCAAAATTAGAAGCGACGCATCCTCACTCTGCAAAGTTCAGCAGCTATTCACTAACATCGACGACGATCACAGCGACTCTTTCGTATTTTTAAGAGCGATCAAAGAAAAGGAAATTGCTAAAAAGGGGATATCAGTAAAAGGGGTCACCCTATTTTATAGCGAAAATATTCTTAACGCTAAAAGAAAAAATAATGAAAGTTATCATATAAGATTCGATACGGATTATAAGTACGTAGATTACGAAAATTATCCGTCGAGCAAAAGAAAAAGAACGGAATTCGAGGATTTACCTACGACGGATTCTCGCTTTCGCTGCGCGGTAATGTCTCAAAATCATAAGGAATTCCTAGCGTTAAAATCCGACGGAGATGGCGACGGCGGTAAGGTCTCCTTCGAAATTTCCAAAACTGATACTAAATTGACTTATTTTAAAAATGGAAAATCGTCCTCGGAGGAAGCTATAGTCGCCCTCGACCCATTTTACGGCATGACTTGCGTTTCGTCTAAGGGTTATTGCGAAGGATTTTTGACCCCATCGTCGAAAATATTTCAATTTCAACCGTATTTAAAGCGCGATTACAACTGCACAATAAATGTATCGCATCAACCGATGCGTCTGGTGTTAAAAGTTTTAAAAAATAAAAAAAGGAATGTAAAGAAAAACGAGGAAGAAAGAAAGGTAAAACGTCGTCGTCATCAGGCCGCCGAACACGACTTTGGGAAAATTAGTCTAGCCGAAATAAATTATAGCGGGGGGGGAAATTTCAACAGCAGTGGCGGTGGCGGTAAGGATTTCGTTAAAGAGTTCCTACATTACGTCTTATCGAAAGCGAATCAAAATGTAAATTCGAAAGTCGAAGGGTTCGGCTTTTTGAACGACGACGGGGAAAACTATAACCAGAAACGTTTTCGCGAATATTTCCCGCTCCTGCGTAACACGATTTCGATAAAAGAAATATACGGCGTCGAGGTGACCGCGAAATTTACGGAGAATCGAACATCTTTACCGTTAAAATTCGTTTTGGAATCTACAGAATTAATTAGCGTAATCCATGCTCGAAAACCCGAAAATAACGAACGATTCTTCTCCCCTAGTACGACGAAACGTTTAATTCACGTTTCTAAATCGTTTTTCTTCAACGGGAATATAAATAGTAAATTATATTGTTATTGTTGGAATACCGAAAAGAATAATTGGGACGACGGTAGTGACGAGCGTTTCCTCAAAATATTAAAGGGGTGCGATATTTCCGCGTTGAGGTTCGAAGTGCCTAGTTTTAAAAATAATGATAAACTTAAAAACGTTGATAAAAACGTCGGTGTCGCGATCACCGACAAATGGATAGTGTTTTCGTGCGATAGATGGAATATGTTAGATACAAGCTCCGAGTCGCCGCTGCGCGCGCGCGCGATAAAAGGAGGAGACGAGGAAGGAGAGGACGCGGAGGAGGATATTATCTTAAATCTAAATCTTCAACGGTTTCCCGTATACTCCGTAATACCTCTAACACCTCATTTGTCTCGCGGTTTCGCGTACGTTAGACAATCGGAAATTTTCGATTCCAATCCGACATTTTTAATAAAAAGCGAAACCGCGGTTGATATTCCGAAATGGGAGCTCGTTAAGGTAGGGCGAAGAGTAGGGATCTTCTCCTCCTCCTCGTCCTCGGATCGATACGAGCTTATCGAATCCACCCCGGTCGACCTGCGTTTAAACTCTGAAAAAGACGAGGAGAAAAACCCGATGCGCAGTTACGGAATCGAAACGAAAACGTTACGCTACCTCGACGACGAATTCGAAGATGTTAAATTCCTGCTAATGAGCGAGGTCGAAATGATTCATTATTTCAAGGCTAGCGAAAACGAAGACAAGGAAGTGATGTTACAATCTTATTTGAGAGATAGAAAATTATCGTATCGTAAATGTTTTATTGAGAAGAACGTAATGCGTCCGTATTTATTGAATCCTTAGTAATTGATTAGTTAATAATAATATAATACTAACTACTAATAGTCGTAAATTTTATATTATAATAAAATAGATAACGTATGGCGCTCTCTTCTTCCATTTTATCCTTTAATTGCGAAAAAAATATCGTTCCTTGTACGACGAGTCCCGAGTGCAAGATTTTATGTCAACGAGCGTCGGACATCGGTAGAATAAACGAGGTTAGTTTTTTCATCTGCGAAAATAGGTCGTGCGCGAGAATAGGGATCCCCGAAAACATTAGCGACTTAGCCCTCGAAGACTTGAAAAAGTTTCGATCCTCTAATTACCGCAACCTCGACGATTTCGAGGCCAACTACGTAAAAAGGCACTCGGACGATTTTGTGTTGAAAAGGTCCTTATATTATATGGAATTAATGGAGAATTTTATCGACGGCGGCAACAGCGACACTTTTTCTTTTTTGAATCGAAATCTTCCAGACAGCGACGACGACGACGACGACGACGACGATTCGATTAACATTTCTTCTACAACAACTCCATCGATCGTCGAAATTGGAGGGCGTGAAGATAGAAAAAGGTTGGGAGACAAGGATGAGGACGAAATTCGGAAATGGCGCGGTGAAACTTTGGAAAACGAAGCCGAAACGGTGGTCGTTAATAAGGAACACGACATTAGAGATAAAAGGGCAAAATATAAGACGCTGGTTTTCTCTCGTATTAAACAATTTCACGGAATCTCGCCCGCCGCGTCCTCTAAAGGGGACGACGAGTATTCTTCGAAAATAATCGACGATGAAGATAATAGTAATGATTCTCTTTTTCGAGAAATAAATGACGCGACTCACAACCGGAGATACGCGGAAAAGCTGGTCGTTCAATCCAAATCGGGCGACGTAAGGGGCGCGGTGTCGTCATCGCCACCGCTGGATTCTTTTCGATTTTTATGCAACGAGGAAATGGGTGCCGGATTCGAAATAACGCGTTTCTACTCTCCCCAAGACGACGAGCGCTACGAAATTCCGATCTGCTTATGCCTCCATCCGGACAAATTATTCGGCCCGGCATGCAAATGGCGAAGTAATTTCGACGTCACCGATTACGACCAATGGGAAAAGAGCGGCGAGAAAACATTCCCGCTTCGAGATAATATAGACGACTACAACAAAGCTTTAGACTTTTGCAGGAAAAAAAGTGCGAACTTGGTTACGTATTTCGACTCTTTTTATAATACCTATTTCTGCAAGCCCAAGGCCGAGCGCATTCAGGAAATATTAACGAATAGCAGCGAAGGCAATACCCCGAGCATCCTCGAATCGCAATTATTAACATCGTTTAACGACGACGGCCGCGACGAAGGAGAAGGAGACGACGACGATGACGCTCCGAGACTGAGACTCAATATTTTTGAATATAGTTTAACCGATATTTTATTTAATACTCCAACGAGTATGAATAGGTAAATGACGCGAATAAAGATTCTCGATTAATTCTACTCTTTCTTTTAATTCCTTAACAATTAGCGAAAACAGGTATAATTCATCTCCGGTTTTTGCAAGGTATTCGCTCAAAATTTTCCTAACCCTTTCTTCGGAAGAGTTTGCGTTGGGCGAGAGAAGATTATTCGTCGTTCTCTTACTATTAGCATTATTTTCACTTTCTAATTTGTAATATTCGTCCAAATAATACAATTCGAGGGAATCGTAGTCCCGAGGGGTGATATTCTTTCGCCTCGAGTTATTTTTCTCTCTCCTCTTCACGAATACGGAATTAGCGTTCCGAAACGCTCGTTTAGTCGTTTCGTTAACGCAGGCCGAAAAATAATTTAAGCGACTTAAATCGATTCCGTAGAAATCGTCGTCGTCGTATTCGCGGCCGCCGCTGCTCCTGCTACCGTTTTCGTTTCCGAGATCGGCGAATAAGGAGCGGTAGAGTGTTAAAATAGTTCCGTAATTTATAAGCGAATAGTTAAAAAATTCGGAGGCGTAACTGACTAATCGATTATATTCGATCATCGCCTCTAGTAATGCCGAATCCATGACGACTTTGACGGAGGGAGTCAGCGCGAATATTTATTGCGGTTGCTTAAAAAAAAGTTTTATACCTCACCGAATTGTATATTGTCCCCGAAATATTCTTCAATGATTTGATAGGAAAATTATCTTTCAGAAATAGCAAAATCGCCGGCAACCTTAATTTCGGCGAAATCGGGTATTCGTTGGAATCGCAAAATTTAAATATAAGGTCCGAATCGGGATCTAAATTAACACGAGATTTAGATCTATCGAGGAGAGTGACGGACCTTTTATTATTAGCTTTAAAATTTCTTCTTTTTTTCGAGAGGTCGAAGCTAACTATTTTCGGTCTAATTACGCGATTTACGTATTTTTCGATGACGTTATCACCAGCGGCCGCATCCGCCGAGTCTATTCCTTTGTAGCAAACTAGTTCGTTACAGTACTGGATCGGAATATAAATTTCTTCGATTTCCAATCGCGGAACCTTATATCGGTGCGATCGGGAAATAAAATTCTCGTATACCGATAAAAAGAGAAAACAATCGGAAAATGTTTCGAATTTAAAAAATACGTTAAGAGCGTGAAAAATCGGTACGTCGTTTTCGTAAGTCTCGTCGTGGTATTCCTCTCCCTCACCTCCGTATTCGAAAAGATCAGTAAAAAGGTTCAACGCGTTAAATTTCATTTCTTTAGATAAATACCGATATAAAGATTTGCAGACTTTCATTAGACTCATGGAATTTGAAAAATTTACGGGGTCCCGACATTTCCTTTTTCTTTTTGAATCTCCTCGCCTTTCCGCAAACCTATTTTCCGAGTCATCGTCGTCACTGTAGTCATCGCTATTATCGTTGTGAGTGTCGTAACGATTACAACCGACCACGTAGTCGCCGCCGCCGTCGCGTCTTTCTCGAAGAATGGTCGTCGAAAGAGCGTAACAGGTTTTGGAAGAACGGCAAGTAACGTCAGTTAAAAGTATCATCCCGCTCGGATATAGTTTAACGAATATTTTTCGCGATGGCGTCAGGGGGTTTATTTTTCTTATCAACCATCCCTCTTGTTTCGAAAGCAATTTCTTCTCGCCGCGTTCCTTTATGGCGCTAATAAATTGGTAATAACTATTATTATTGTTGTCATCAATCTTGGTCAATGGAAAATAGTCGCGTTCGTCGAACATTTTTTTTTAACGAATATGATAAATCTTATTTAGAATGAATTTCAAAAATATAATTGATTTATTTCTTTTGCGAAATGTCTTTCCGAAATCTGAAGAGTTCAAAATGAGAGATTCGCAATATTATAACGTTTTCTTCTACGACAACGACTACACTACGTCGATGCCGTCGCCCTTCGCGTCCGAAGAAAGAACTCCTATCGTTAAAATTCTCGTAGCCGTGACGCCCCCATCGAGGGAGAGAAAAATGTATTTTATCGAAAATGACGAAATCGATATTTTAAAAAATGTTTTCAGCTAGGTCTAAAATAGGGCGCGTGAAGACCTAGCTGAAAACATTTTTTAAAATATCGATTTCGTCATTTTCGATAAAATACATTTTTCTCTCCCTCGATCGGGGCGTCACGGCTACGAGGATTTTAACGATAGGAGTTCTTTCTTCGGACGCGAAGGGCGACGGCATCGACGTAGTGTAGTCGTTGTCGTAGAAGAAAACGTTATAATATTGCGAATCTCTCATTTTGAACTCTTCAGATTTCGGAAAGACATTTCGCAAAAGAAATAAATCAATTATATTTTTGAAATTCATTCTAAATAAGATTTATCATATTCGTTAAAAAAAAATGTTCGACGAACGCGACTATTTTCCATTGACCAAGATTGATGACAACAATAATAATAGTTATTACCAATTTATTAGCGCCATAAAGGAACGCGGCGAGAAGAAATTGCTTTCGAAACAAGAGGGATGGTTGATAAGAAAAATAAACCCCCTGACGCCATCGCGAAAAATATTCGTTAAACTATATCCGAGCGGGATGATACTTTTAACTGACGTTACTTGCCGTTCTTCCAAAACCTGTTACGCTCTTTCGACGACCATTCTTCGAGAAAGACGCGACGGCGGCGGCGACTACGTGGTCGGTTGTAATCGTTACGACACTCACAACGATAATAGCGATGACTACAGTGACGACGATGACTCGGAAAATAGGTTTGCGGAAAGGCGAGGAGATTCAAAAAGAAAAAGGAAATGTCGGGACCCCGTAAATTTTTCAAATTCCATGAGTCTAATGAAAGTCTGCAAATCTTTATATCGGTATTTATCTAAAGAAATGAAATTTAACGCGTTGAACCTTTTTACTGATCTTTTCGAATACGGAGGTGAGGGAGAGGAATACCACGACGAGACTTACGAAAACGACGTACCGATTTTTCACGCTCTTAACGTATTTTTTAAATTCGAAACATTTTCCGATTGTTTTCTCTTTTTATCGGTATACGAGAATTTTATTTCCCGATCGCACCGATATAAGGTTCCGCGATTGGAAATCGAAGAAATTTATATTCCGATCCAGTACTGTAACGAACTAGTTTGCTACAAAGGAATAGACTCGGCGGATGCGGCCGCTGGTGATAACGTCATCGAAAAATACGTAAATCGCGTAATTAGACCGAAAATAGTTAGCTTCGACCTCTCGAAAAAAAGAAGAAATTTTAAAGCTAATAATAAAAGGTCCGTCACTCTCCTCGATAGATCTAAATCTCGTGTTAATTTAGATCCCGATTCGGACCTTATATTTAAATTTTGCGATTCCAACGAATACCCGATTTCGCCGAAATTAAGGTTGCCGGCGATTTTGCTATTTCTGAAAGATAATTTTCCTATCAAATCATTGAAGAATATTTCGGGGACAATATACAATTCGGTGAGGTATAAAACTTTTTTTTAAGCAACCGCAATAAATATTCGCGCTGACTCCCTCCGTCAAAGTCGTCATGGATTCGGCATTACTAGAGGCGATGATCGAATATAATCGATTAGTCAGTTACGCCTCCGAATTTTTTAACTATTCGCTTATAAATTACGGAACTATTTTAACACTCTACCGCTCCTTATTCGCCGATCTCGGAAACGAAAACGGTAGCAGGAGCAGCGGCGGCCGCGAATACGACGACGACGATTTCTACGGAATCGATTTAAGTCGCTTAAATTATTTTTCGGCCTGCGTTAACGAAACGACTAAACGAGCGTTTCGGAACGCTAATTCCGTATTCGTGAAGAGGAGAGAGAAAAATAATTCGAGGCGAAAGAATATCGCCCCTCGGGACTACGATTCCCTCGAATTGTATTATTTGGACGAATATTACAAATTAGAAAGTGAAAATAATGCTAATAGTAAGAGAACGACGAATAATCTTCTCTCGCCCAACGCAAACTCTTCCGAAGAAAGGGTTAGGAAAATTTTGAGCGAATACCTTGCAAAAACCGGAGATGAATTATACCTGTTTTCGCTAATTGTTAAGGAATTAAAAGAAAGAGTAGAATTAATCGAGAATCTTTATTCGCGTCATTTACCTATTCATACTCGTTGGAGTATTAAATAAAATATCGGTTAAACTATATTCAAAAATATTGAGTCTCAGTCTCGGAGCGTCATCGTCGTCGTCTCCTTCTCCTTCGTCGCGGCCGTCGTCGTTAAACGATGTTAATAATTGCGATTCGAGGATGCTCGGGGTATTGCCTTCGCTGCTATTCGTTAATATTTCCTGAATGCGCTCGGCCTTGGGCTTGCAGAAATAGGTATTATAAAAAGAGTCGAAATACGTAACCAAGTTCGCACTTTTTTTCCTGCAAAAGTCTAAAGCTTTGTTGTAGTCGTCTATATTATCTCGAAGCGGGAATGTTTTCTCGCCGCTCTTTTCCCATTGGTCGTAATCGGTGACGTCGAAATTACTTCGCCATTTGCATGCCGGGCCGAATAATTTGTCCGGATGGAGGCATAAGCAGATCGGAATTTCGTAGCGCTCGTCGTCTTGGGGAGAGTAGAAACGCGTTATTTCGAATCCGGCACCCATTTCCTCGTTGCATAAAAATCGAAAAGAATCCAGCGGTGGCGATGACGACACCGCGCCCCTTACGTCGCCCGATTTGGATTGAACGACCAGCTTTTCCGCGTATCTCCGGTTGTGAGTCGCGTCATTTATTTCTCGAAAAAGAGAATCATTACTATTATCTTCATCGTCGATTATTTTCGAAGAATACTCGTCGTCCCCTTTAGAGGACGCGGCGGGCGAGATTCCGTGAAATTGTTTAATACGAGAGAAAACCAGCGTCTTATATTTTGCCCTTTTATCTCTAATGTCGTGTTCCTTATTAACGACCACCGTTTCGGCTTCGTTTTCCAAAGTTTCACCGCGCCATTTCCGAATTTCGTCCTCATCCTTGTCTCCCAACCTTTTTCTATCTTCACGCCCTCCAATTTCGACGATCGATGGAGTTGTTGTAGAAGAAATGTTAATCGAATCGTCGTCGTCGTCGTCGTCGTCGTCGCTGTCTGGAAGATTTCGATTCAAAAAAGAAAAAGTGTCGCTGTTGCCGCCGTCGATAAAATTCTCCATTAATTCCATATAATATAAGGACCTTTTCAACACAAAATCGTCCGAGTGCCTTTTTACGTAGTTGGCCTCGAAATCGTCGAGGTTGCGGTAATTAGAGGATCGAAACTTTTTCAAGTCTTCGAGGGCTAAGTCGCTAATGTTTTCGGGGATCCCTATTCTCGCGCACGACCTATTTTCGCAGATGAAAAAACTAACCTCGTTTATTCTACCGATGTCCGACGCTCGTTGACATAAAATCTTGCACTCGGGACTCGTCGTACAAGGAACGATATTTTTTTCGCAATTAAAGGATAAAATGGAAGAAGAGAGCGCCATACGTTATCTATTTTATTATAATATAAAATTTACGACTATTAGTAGTTAGTATTATATTATTATTAACTAATCAATTACTAAGGATTCAATAAATACGGACGCATTACGTTCTTCTCAATAAAACATTTACGATACGATAATTTTCTATCTCTCAAATAAGATTGTAACATCACTTCCTTGTCTTCGTTTTCGCTAGCCTTGAAATAATGAATCATTTCGACCTCGCTCATTAGCAGGAATTTAACATCTTCGAATTCGTCGTCGAGGTAGCGTAACGTTTTCGTTTCGATTCCGTAACTGCGCATCGGGTTTTTCTCCTCGTCTTTTTCAGAGTTTAAACGCAGGTCGACCGGGGTGGATTCGATAAGCTCGTATCGATCGAAGGGGGGGGAGATTCCTCCCCCCACCTTAACGAGCATCCATTTTGGAATTTCAGCAGCGGCGCCGTTTGCTTCGCTTTTTAAAAAATGTCGGATTGGAATCGAAAATTTCCGATTGTCTAACGTACGCGAAACCGCGAGACAAATGAGGTGTTAGAGGTATTACGGAGTATACGGGAAACCGTTGAAGATTTAGATTTAAGATAATATCCTCCTCCGCGTCCTCTCCTTCCTCGTCTCCTCCTTTTATCGCGCGCGCGCGCAGCGGCGACTCGGAGCTTGTATCTAACATATTCCATCTATCGCACGAAAACACTATCCATTTGTCGGTGATCGCGACACCGACGTTTTTATCAACGTTTTTAAGTTTATCATTATTTTTAAAACTAGGCACTTCGAACCTCAACGCGGAAATATCGCACCCCTTTAATATTTTGAGGAAACGCTCGTCACTACCGTCGTCCCAATTATTCTTTTCGGTATTCCAACAATAACAATATAATTTACTATTTATATTCCCGTTGAAGAAAAACGATTTAGAAACGTGAATTAAACGTTTCGTCGTACTAGGGGAGAAGAATCGTTCGTTATTTTCGGGTTTTCGAGCATGGATTACGCTAATTAATTCTGTAGATTCCAAAACGAATTTTAACGGTAAAGATGTTCGATTCTCCGTAAATTTCGCGGTCACCTCGACGCCGTATATTTCTTTTATCGAAATCGTGTTACGCAGGAGCGGGAAATATTCGCGAAAACGTTTCTGGTTATAGTTTTCCCCGTCGTCGTTCAAAAAGCCGAACCCTTCGACTTTCGAATTTACATTTTGATTCGCTTTCGATAAGACGTAATGTAGGAACTCTTTAACGAAATCCTTACCGCCACCGCCACTGCTGTTGAAATTTCCCCCCCCGCTATAATTTATTTCGGCTAGACTAATTTTCCCAAAGTCGTGTTCGGCGGCCTGATGACGACGACGTTTTACCTTTCTTTCTTCCTCGTTTTTCTTTACATTCCTTTTTTTATTTTTTAAAACTTTTAACACCAGACGCATCGGTTGATGCGATACATTTATTGTGCAGTTGTAATCGCGCTTTAAATACGGTTGAAATTGAAATATTTTCGACGATGGGGTCAAAAATCCTTCGCAATAACCCTTAGACGAAACGCAAGTCATGCCGTAAAATGGGTCGAGGGCGACTATAGCTTCCTCCGAGGACGATTTTCCATTTTTAAAATAAGTCAATTTAGTATCAGTTTTGGAAATTTCGAAGGAGACCTTACCGCCGTCGCCATCTCCGTCGGATTTTAACGCTAGGAATTCCTTATGATTTTGAGACATTACCGCGCAGCGAAAGCGAGAATCCGTCGTAGGTAAATCCTCGAATTCCGTTCTTTTTCTTTTGCTCGACGGATAATTTTCGTAATCTACGTACTTATAATCCGTATCGAATCTTATATGATAACTTTCATTATTTTTTCTTTTAGCGTTTAGAATATTTTCGCTATAAAATAGGGTGACCCCTTTTACTGATATCCCCTTTTTAGCAATTTCCTTTTCTTTGATCGCTCTTAAAAATACGAAAGAGTCGCTGTGATCGTCGTCGATGTTAGTGAATAGCTGCTGAACTTTGCAGAGTGAGGATGCGTCGCTTCTAATTTTGCGGAACTTTTCTAAAGTTTGATCATTCGATCCGCTCGTCATTTCCTCGCATTCGCCGCATTCCTCCGTTTCCGACCCCTTCTTTTTTTCGTATATTACGTCATTCGCGTCCGCGATAAACTGGGCAGTAGCGAACGAGTTATCCTCGTCCGAATAATCTTCGTCGCTCTCGTTCTCTTTTTCTTCTTCTTCTTCTTCTTCCTCTTCGTTACTATAATCGTGCTCCATCCGCAGATTACTTTTATTCCTTCTCTTTTTCTTTTTTCTCCCCGTCGATTCTGAGAAAATCTCTTCATCGAATAAAATTTTATTGAATCGTTCTTCGTATTGAAAAACTTCGTAATGAATAAAACCATATTGGTAAAAGGCAACTGGTGAAGTTCTATCAGCGGTACGCAATAGAACGGCGTCTTTAAAGAGGGACAGGGGGATTGTTCTGGGAGAGGTTTTCATTTCTTTGTTGTGAGTCTTATCGGAGGGAGAGGCATTGACAACCGCCGGAGTCGTCGTCGTTGGTTGTAGATTCTTTTTCTCATTATTTATATTATAGTTTTTAATTATTAGTATTATTATTGTTATATTATAATAAATGATTATTATTAGATAATTAATTTTTTTTTTTTTTAGTGCATCCACCTTCCTTCTGTTTCGTTATTGTAGTGCGCGACGACCGGGGTCGGACCGACAACTGCTGTTTGTTGAATCCTGCTTGCCAGCGGCCCGCGTGTACGGCTGTGTACGAGCATCATGACTGATTTTTCGTTTTTTTTTTTTTTTTTTTTTTTTTTTTTTTTTTATTTTTTTTTTTTTTTTTTTTTTTATTTTTTTTTTTTTTTTTATTTTTTTTTTTTTTTTTTTTTTTTTTTTTTTTTTTTTTTTTTTTTTTTTTTTTTTTTTTTTTTTTTTTTAATAGATTTTAATGATTTTGCCTTTTATTATAATTATTTTTTTTAGTCATATCGTTATTTTAGTAATATTAGTATTAATATCGTAATCGTTTTCTCCGCCCTCCTCCTCTTCAGCATTCTCATTGTCGATTGCGTCGGCGTCATCATTATCTTCGTCTTCATCGCTCATGCTGTCTTCATCGTTCATGTTGTCGTCGTCGTCCGTGCTCTCTTCGTCGTCCATGTTGTCTTCGTCGTCCATGTTGTCTTCGTCGTCCATGTGATGATCGTTTTCATCCTCTTCGAGGAAGTGGTATTCGTAGATGTCTTCGCCGTCAAAATTTTTAACACCCGTTTTTACCGGTACTATTTTTCTACGTATAGTGAATCTAATGAATGTTAAAATGACCATTATTAAAAGCACGATTCCAATAACAGTGAGACCCACTGTAGAGTAAATTTGCATTACCGATATTCGTTTTTTGGTTGTTAGGGGATCAGGAGGAGAATACCGCGGATTCATGAACTTGGGTAATAAATATTCGTCCTTACCTATGTCGGATTCTTTCGCGCCGTATGGGAATTCTGGCAAAACATCTTTTTCTCGTTGATCTTTTTCGAATTCAGGAATGGGTCTCGGAAAAAAAATATTTCCTCGATTATTATTATTTTCAATTTCTTTCGCTTCTGGCGAAACGCCCTTTTCTCGATCGTTTTTAAACTTCTTCGGGACGGGGTTGATTTTATCAAGATGCATAATATACGGAGTATAATACATTGGTGGAACGTCGTTTTCGTGTTGATTTTTTTCAAATTCGGGAAGAGGTCTTGGTAAAAAACCTTTTCCTCGATATTCTTCTGATCCGGATGAAACGCCTTTTTCTCGGTCGCTTTCGAACTTCTTCGCAAAAGGGTTGATTTGATCAAGGTGCTTAATATACGGAGTACTGTAGGCCGACGAAACACCGATTTGTCGTTTCGCTACGGGCCGAAAGCCTTTTTCTCGATCGCTTTCCAAGTTGGTTTTATCAAGGTGCATTATATACGGAGTACGAATCCACGGCAGTGACGAATATTTGGAATATATATTATTTTTGACAAAATTTTCTTCCTTCGATTTTTCTTTTGTCGCGTCTACATCGCCGTCTCCCTTGTCGTTTTCAACAGACTCCTTCGATGTGTCATCGTCGACCCCCTTGCGGTATTCAAAAGACGCGACCGTCGTGTTATCGTCGCCCCCCTCGTTGATTTCGTAAGATGCGCTCATTGTGGTATCGTTATCGTCGTCGTCTTCATCGCTATCAAAGTCATCGACGGTGTCGTCGTCTATCGTTTCGACGTTTAACGAAGATCTCTCATTTGTATTCAAATTTATACCTCCTTCGTTCATTTCTCCGACGTCGTCGCCCTTTTCTCCCTCATTAGGGTGGACTTTTTCTTCTTCTTCAAAATCCGCGAGCGAAGTAGAATGTTCCTCCGAGCTATTATTCAGATCGGATTCCCTTTCGTCGTCTTGCGATATCGGTTCAAATACCGGTTTTAGAGGGGGTATTGGTCCGAATAATATTTTCGGATTAAAACTTACCGAAAGCTTTTTAGAAACTCCTGATTGTCTACTCATTAAGGCGCTTTAATTTATTTTTCGGCCTCTTAAGAAAAATTATTTGGTTTTGGTTTGCGTTAAAAAAAATTTAACCAAAAAAAAATTTATTAACGCTCGCTTTTTTAGATATCGATGTTTCGAACCGAACGAGATATATTAAATGGTTCGCTCGATAATTACTCAGCGGCTTCAATAGGATTTTTCGGACCTTTCCAGAAACGTAAGTATTATTATATAGCCGAGGTCGCT